>JANHFP010004068.1:296688-310495 GCA_032468135.1 Calamaria suluensis | reverse complement strand
CGGTGTACAGCCAAGTTTAAATTTAAAATACAAAATATATACAAAAATACTATCACTAAGTATTGTATCTTATGTTTTATGATGAATGTATTTTCATGATGACTACGATCATGATTTATCACTTACAGCTTATGTACACTGAGATCTTATGCACCAAAGACAAATTCCTTGTGTGTCCAATCACACTTGGCCAATGAAGAAGACTACATATGGTTCCTGAAATGTTTATCATGTGTGGCGTCCCTTCCATTATGAAAACACTTTTATTAGTAGAGTACTTTAGAAATGAATATCAGAGGAACATCTAATAGCAGATAGCAGTGGTTTCACTGACATGACAGCAGTGATAAATATGCTCTCTACATCTCCAAATCCAGAAGCCAAGACTGGCTTCAGCAAGGACTCATCTTCTTTAATGTTGCTGGTTCAGTGCAGCCAGTGAACTGAAATCAAAGGGTCTTCCAAACCCCCTCTAATTACAACTGCAGCCACGAAACGGGATGTGTTCCTGAAGGAAAGCACTGTGGAACAATATTATGCAGTGTACAAATTCCATCAAACCACTGTATAAATAAACAATGCTACTGAATCACACAACAAATCATCGTACAATTAGGCCACACAAGACCATCTGTTTTACAAAGCAGCCTCTGAGCCAGAGGAAAAAACTTTGAAGATAAATATTCCCATATGCGCAAGGCAAATAAAACAAAATTACTATTCGCATGGAGCATCATTCTGTAATGAAATTCTCCGTGGGAATAGACCAGTTCATAGAGAGGCTGCTACATTATGTACGAAACTTGACAGATGCAAAGGGGATAGGATTACAAATTGGTTTGGGTGCTGTAAGAGTTTGACTCTTGGGCAGTATCATGGCTCGTTTGTTGTTTATTTCTTGGTTGGGGTTAGGGATATTATTGGGTAATTTTTCACAAAACAATCTGGGGAGATGTAGACATTTCATTTCTCTCTGCCTTTCATCTGCGTTAGTTAAAACCACAATTTTTGAACAATTTGACATAGCCTCTAGTAGCCTACAGATATAGTAGTACAGTGTCATGTAGAAAATTAGGGCTGAGGACAACTACCCTTCATTTCAGCAAACTTTCCTCTGATGTGCATAGTTGTGGTATAGACGTGTAACATTGTGACTAGGGACATAGATCTGTAAAACAGTTCACAGTAGGTTTGCTATCCACCCAGCTCTGTACTTCCTCACAAATGTATAATATGCTACTACAGATCCATTTACTTAAGGTATCTTTATAGCAATGTTCTGGGTAGCCTGTCCAAAAAAGATACAATAGTAATTTTTTAAAAGGTGGAGGCCAGAGTTTCTTGCCAATAATTCTGATCTATCCAGCTTTCCACGTGGAAAGACCAAAAACAATATGTGCATGTTAGCCTAATTGTGCATGTGCTGTGGCATTACTTTGGTTTAGAACTTCAAAAGATTGTTGCTTTATTGCTGCAGGTCATTGAAAGGTGACAACTACCATTTTGCTAGTGCATTGTTCTCTATAATTCTATGATTTTGTTCATTTCAAAGGATGTTTACCAGGATTAGCAGCCAACAAGAGTCTATACTTCTTTCAAACTTATCTTTAGAGAAAAAGGGTGGGGGAGTTATAATTTTCCTAATTCTTTCTCTCCCCGTATTGTTCTTTTTCTAAAGTTTCTTATGGAAACTTGCTAAGATTTTTCCTCTGCTTGCATATATATGCCGGGTAGAGGAAATGTGGAACCTGGTGATGCAGATAGTTCTACCAGATGATCATCTGAGCACATGCTATTTGTGTAGATTGATGGTACAAGTGAGTCATCAGCTAGAGCTCACATTCACTGCTGTGGAAATGGGTCCTTCACTCATCATTCTCATAAAAATTCCAGTATAATCGAAGCCAACATTATACTGTAATTTCACGTTCTACAAAGGATGGTTGTAATCTATTAGGGACTTGTTGCTGTGCTCATGGAACCAATAGCAAAGTTCATCTGAGGGCATACTAAGAACTAATTAGATCAGGGGTGTCCAAACTTGGCAATTTTAAGAATTTTAACAAGCTTTGCTGGTTGAGAAATTCTGGGAGTTGAAGTCCACAAGTCTTAAAGTTGCCAAGCTTGGACACCCCTGAATTACATCATTCCTTAACATGCTGCCTTTTAAATCTGTTGGGATTGCAGGTGCTGGAAATGTATATTTCAGTTTAGGAAAAGCTATTTGAGACCGACTGAATCATCTTTGAGATTCTGCCTTAGGTATTTGAGTTTTGAGTACTGCCATTCCAGGTATCTATGTATGTGTGTGCTAAGTTCTTTAATCAGAAACATGTCTAGTGAGTTTTCTGTCTGAAAAACTGAACAGCTATTGCTTCACTCTCAGAGCTAAGCTTTGGTTGTGATTTTTTGCATAGTAGGCCCTTGAAAATATAGCCCTACAACAATCCAATTGTTCCCAAAACAATTATGTTCATTTTTATGGTTTGCCTTCAAGATCAAGGCATTTCGAAGACTTCTTTCTTTGATCACTATAATCTTAGAGAATAATAAAGTTAAAGAGATCATTATTGAAGTCTATGTTTGTGCTACTGATTAATTTAGAAAACTTCTAAGGGCTTCTACAGTGGCAGAGTGGAGGCTACAGAATTCCTTTTTACTTAAAGCTCATTCAGTGATCCAATTGCCTTTATTTAGCTCTTTCTGCATGTTTACATAGCTCTTCTAAACTGAGATTAGTGTTCAGGATTTGAAAACAGATTATATTACATGGAATCCAGCAAATGCAGGCAGAATCTTTGTTGCTGTTTTGAACTGAGAACTGGGGGGAGGGGGGTTAGAAATAAATTTCAGTTTATTCAAAGTTCTGAATATCTAAATGGGGGCTGAAGAGGAGTGTTTTTTATTTAGAACAATAAAATGTTCCTATGTTTGTTTTAAAAAACACAGAATGCCTTGTCATGGACAGTTTATTCTGAATGAAACCTTTCCCATGTCTTTGTAATTATTTATTACAGACATTGGTAATACAGCAGTTATAGACGAATGGACGAAAAGAAAGACTAGTGGTGACATGATAGCAGTGTTCCAATTATCTAAAGGACTGCCAGAAGAAGAGGGAGTCAACCTATTCTCCAGAGCACCTGAAGGCAGAACAAAAAGCAATCAATGGAAACAAATCAAGGAGACAGAGAACTCAGAACTAATTTCCTGACAGTTAGAACAATTAATTAGTGGAACAACCTGCCTCCAGAACTTGTAGGTGCTCCATCACTGGAGGCTTTTAAGAAGAGATTGGACAACAATTTGTTTGAAATGGTATAGGGCAGGAGTGTCAAACACAAGCCCTGGGGGCCAGATCTGGCCCAGGAGAGTGCTTGAATCCAACCTGTGGGGCCACCCTAGAAACAATAAATCACTGGACCTCAGGGCCTCTGCCAGTGAAAATGGAGCTCCGTTTTCATTGGGAGAGGGTGGCAGGAAGCCTTCACAGCTGGAAATGGAGCTATAATTCTGAACAATTCTGCCCCGTCCTCTGTAAGATTCCCCGTGTGTGTGTGTGTGTGTGTGTGTGTGTGTGTGTTTGTATTTGATTTTTTTTGTCTTGTTCCTTTTTTTTTGTTTTTAATTATAAGTAGCCCAAAGTCATGGTGAGTCAAGCAACCAATAAATTACATGAATATATATATATTACTATACATAGAAATAAATGAAACAGTTATCATGTTTCCTTGCAATCTTATTTTCTCCAGGTTGAACAATAATACTGCTTCTAACCATTCCTTAAAACCAGGCCCTTTATCATCTTTGCTTTCTTGTGAACATGCTTTGGTTTATCAGTGTTCATTATAAAAGGCAAAATTTAATGCAATAACCTAGATGCAGTCTAATCCTTGCAGTATGGAGGAAAAGGATCATTTTTATTAAGTATACTTCTATTAAAACAAGCTAGGGCTGCATTTACTTTTACATTACATTGCTGCCATGTTCTGCTTCTGATCCACTAGATGCCTAGATTCTTTCAAGTACGGCCAGCCATGTATTCTTGCCCTCATCATCCTATGCTCTGACCTATGTAATTCTGCATTTTGTCTCTGTAGACATTCATCTTGCTGGGTTTTGTCCAATGATTCTGCCTACCAATCCTTTCCTGATTCTTATTCCTGTCCTGTGTTTGCTATCCTTCCCCCTTTTTGTTTTCTGCAAAGTTGAGAATTATATTTTCTAACCATTTATCCAAGTCATTCAAAAATATGTTGAACAACAAAAAATTGCCAAATAGAGTTTTGCTCTACTGCACTTAACAATAAGTCATTGCCATGCAGTAATTGCATATGAGGTTTCCACTAGCTTGGTGTATATCTGGTGCTAAAACAGGATATTTCGGCTGCACACAGATTTCTGTCAACATTTATTCTAAATGTTTACAAACTGACAGCTTCATAATTTGCTCTAAAACAGTGATGGCTAACCTTTTCGGGACTGAGTTCCCAAAGTGTGAGCACCTGAACCCCCCAAATGCTCTCCGCATGTTCCCCACCCCCCTGCACATGTGTATGAGGGTCCCCATGTGCCTCTCCCCCCACACATACATGTGTGGGGGCCCTGAACACGTGTGCCCCTGCATGCATTTGTGGCAAAAACCATAGGACCAGGATGCAAATGTGCATGCACAGCAGAGCTGATGTCATGCCTCTGCCAGTGTCCAACTCGGAGGTCTAGGAGGAACAGCTGGCAGAGAGCAGAGAGGAGGAGGTTGCAGCTGAGGAAGAGCAGGCCCAGGCAGAATCCAGTGAGCTAGGAGTACAGAGAAGGACAGCTCAGAGGAGGAACTGGGAGCAGCGCCCCCACCTGATCCAAGACAGAGACACAGGGATAAACAGGCTCTGGAGAAAAGACTACTCAGGAACACGTGAGGAAAGGAATGCAGCTGAGTTGAACCCTTTAAAGTTAGCCAGTTGTAATTAACAAGTGCTGGAGTCAAAGAGTTGAATTTACCAAGTCCAGTGTCTCCATGCTCTCGTCTCTTTAAGAAGTTCCTCAGCAAAGTTTTGCATGGGATAAGTTCAGTAATTACTTTTGGACTATAGCCAGAGTTTGTCTTGGGAATTATCTACCTTGTTTTGGGGAAATAAGCCAACTTTGGAAAAAGAAAAGGCAATTGGGTTTTTACAATAAAGACTGTTTGCTTTCTACATTCCTGCTTTTTTTTGTTCCGGGGTTGCTTTGAACTGGGTCATCACAGCTGAACTGGGGCGACGGCTCGCATGCCCACAGAGAGGGCACTTGTGTCATAGGTTCGCCATCACAGTTCTAGAATGTTTCCCAGCATCAATGTCAATTTGACTAGTCTGTAATTACACAGATCCTCTTTGGAAATAGGAACAATACATGCATCGATCTATCTTTCTTTCTTTCTTTCTTTCTTTCTTTCTTTCTTTCTTTCTTTCTTTCTTTCTTTCTTCTTTATTTTAATGTTTCATATTTCTTAACTGCCCATCTTCTGGAGGTCCATCTCCGTGGTTTCTCAGAATCCCAGAAAAAAACATTCATTCAATAGGTCCACAGGAAGCCATTGGTTCTATATTTTGTGAAATAATGGTGATCTGAGTGATGAGGGAGACCCTTTTACTCTACCATTTTTATGGATTAATTGAGATCTGGTAAACATCCTGCAGAACTTGTGTAATAAATATGACTTTTTTGAGGAAGTCGATTGGTCTGATTGGTTTTCTGATGTCTTTTCAAAATCTCATGACAGCCTTCAGATAATTCTGTGAAACTGTCACTGTTCTTTGAAAAAGGGAAATTATTCCCTAACATGATTGCTCTTGACTTCCTTCTCCTGTAGAGCAGAATTAAATATGTTTCCTGGGGTTCTAAAGAGCTAGCAGCAGCTAAGTAAACCACACAATGATCAGAACAACCTCTAGAGGAGAAGAACAAATCATACTGAATATTTGGCTGGGGTCCATTTGAATCCCTATGACATTGTACAGTATAGTCATTTATAAAGATGAACTAGATTGTAAATGTGGATTCTTGGATAGGCCACTTGTTTCTAAGACTTTTGTTGTGTTTACTTATGTTACTTCCATTTTTGTTTTAATTACATTGCATGAGAGTTTTGTTAGCCAATTTGAGTAGCATCCCTCAGTGGAAAAGCAGCGTAGTTTTTAAAAAAACAAATCTACTGCAAGTTGCAATCTTTTTACTGTGCTTAATTTAAGGATGGGCCCTGCTTGGCAGAACCCCCTCCCTCTCATTCTACATTCTGCCTTTTTATTTTGCAGAGAATAAAGTGGGCCTTTCTTGTGTTACAAGGGATGCTACCCCAGAGATGATAGTCACGTTCTTGCTTGCATCATCACAGTATTCAGGACTGCATGTATTTATTTGGCTATTAAATCCCACTGCCTTCCATGGAAACCTATTTCCAAATCAATCTGTTTGGAATCCCATAATTGCCCAGACTGGTTTGGAAATAGGGTCCCACTGAAGGTAGAATGGCTGTAATCCATTCATTTTCATGACACTTTTCTCTACACTTTAAAGGGAAAGGCCACCTGTCTCATTTGTGTGTTCACTCCAAATTTTTCAGAGTTTATAATGTGTGTTTAGGGTAGTTGTTCAATCACACTTGGCCAGCCATCTTATGCTGACCTTAATCCATCACTGAGCATTTATATGCCAGCAATTATATATGAAATGTGCACAATTTGGCCTGCTATTCATAACAGGCCCTGTAATGTCATGTTTTGAAAGAACATATGTTCTTACAACTTATTTACTTAGGATGGTTCAATGCTCAGGGAACATCTGGTTTTCACTTGAAGCCAGGGTTAACCAGGGCTCAGCAAACACTGAATGACTTGCCTAAGGTTGTGTGTTGATTGGTGATTCAATCCCCTTTTGAATTCAGCAACTTTCTAATTTCCAGGCACAGCACGTTTTTTTAAAGAAATGGCTGAACCACACGTGCCTTTCAAATCCGCATTCCTGACGATGAAGCCATTTCCTCTGCCTCTGCTCCACTTCTTTCTTGGATCAATGTATGTGTATTTATGTATTTGTGTTTATCTTCCCTTCACTCACATTGGCTGTGCCAGAGCACATTAAGAAGCTTACCATTTGACACTAGCTCTCCTTTGGCTTCCTAATCATATGTTACTGCAAAATGTTGAGCCACTTGTCCAAGATAAGGGAGATAAATTATGCAGGAATTGGGTGGGGGTTGTTTGCTCCAGTTAGCTTTCCCAGAGACTAATTGGAGCAAGGCCTGCATAAAGATGCAGCCCAAGAACCTGTTCTCAGTACTGGAGTTGGCCAAGTGACAATTAATCAAGAAGGATATTTCTGGATATAAGATGAGTTACTGTATATAATATGAATTACTGTCCCTATTTAAGTCTATGCATTATAAAGCCTGGAATGGCTGGAACTGGAGGGACAAAGTCAAGTTAAGGCCAGGCTAGGTACAATGTTAATTATGCAAGTGCAATTTAATAGGAAGGGCTGAAGAGCTTCAGAATTATACAGACTGGAGAAAGGGGCATTTTAATTCTTCCTCCTTTTCCAGACAAAGAATTATCTTTGAACCTGCTTTATGTAATGTAAGGGAAGTCACAACAGCGTTTAAAGGACAATTATTATTAACAATGAAAAGACTTGTTGTTTTATCCCAATCTCTTTCTACAGAAAGCTTTTGCTTGCACTCTTAGATGAATACAACAAGCTGCTGAAACCGAGGAAGTACAGCTAGCACTCTAGTATGTATAATTAGAATGAGGCCCAACCAAGAATTTATGGGCCTGCAAATGTATCAGCCATCTCTTTGCCTGCTACTCACTTGGTAGCTATGATAGATGCTAGAGGCCTTTTTCTACTTTCTCCTCTTCCCATAACATACTATTAGAGTACAATAAAGTCTGAGTCTCAAGAAAGAGATCAAATCAATATGGTAGACCTGCAGATGCTGCAGATGGAAGGCTGATTTAAATCAATATTGAGAAGAATACATATACTTCTGCACATGTCTCACAAAGGCCAACCTGTAAACCATAGTTGTCCTCTTTTGTATCAGGTCTGCCTAGAACCTTTTGCACAGCCAGATGAACAAAAAAGAAAGTTTGCACATAATAGCATTGGAGCTACCCTAACTAACTGAAGTTTATTTACCAGAACAAAATACCACTCCCTCTAATGAAGCTGGGAGAATATTTTCTAGGGCTTAGATAATTATGAATTTCACACATCAACTGACTTTGAAATATGAAAACTCTCTAATTTTTTAAAAACATTTTGGTAGGAAAATAAATACCCCAGGTTCTAGTGATTAATGAACAGGCATGAAGAAGGAACACAAGCTTATGGGAAATTTCAAACAGTGATGTCAGCAGGAAACAATTCACAGACATAATTGCTAAAAAATTATCAGAGACTTCCTTGTCAAGTATTTTGTATGTTTATAAAGCTGTTGGTGACTCAGTGAGAGCAGTCTGGGAGTCTTATTTGATTTGGAATCAGGGTTTTTATTATAACTTAGCTGTTATGTAATAGTTTATTCAGACTAATGGTCAGCTATTCTTTCATGTCAACAGAGAGTGTGTATATGTGTGTGTGTGGCAAAAGGCTCCTTGTAATTCTTTTAGCAAAATGATATCTAAATACTTTTCCATATTCTTTATGTTGGATGCTGCCTTTCTTAAAAAGCTTGAAAGAAAATATTTATTGGATTTCAGTCTCATGCCTTGACCAATACTGAAGGGCTCAACTGCTAGTAATAATGGTTAAGGATAGAACACCATGGAGAAAATATATCTACAGTATGTGGTTGCTAAGAGTTGAGAATAATTCTGATGTAGAGACTCCAATGTTATGATGAATTTAGAAGTGGGCACAAGGAAAGAGATTGGCTCAGGGATCCATCATTAGGAAAAATGAACAGTACTAAATTAAGCTATCTGAACAAGGCTGAACTTTAGACATTCTACACAGTATCATCCAATCTCTTGTATCATTTTTCATTATCTGATTTCTTGCACAAACAGTAGCATTGATTCGAAAAGCATGCTGCTGTAATATGTGATGGCACAATTTGCCATGCCAGTGTGCATCAGAAGTTGTGGCACACTGTTAGCATTTTTTATCTTTGAGCATCAGCTTAAGTACTTCTTTACAATGAAGATCTTCCTGGGACTGGGCTGCTTTTGAACTTATGTTAATTTAAATTCAATTATGTGAGCAAGTATGTGAGCAAGGTATGTGTCGTTTCTGCTTATGTGCAAAAAGTGCAATTGCTGGATTGCCTTTGCCATGGAACAATATGTAATTACCATCACTAGCCTGTCTAGGACCACTGATGTTCAAAGCAAAAATGCATATTATCTGGATACAATTATTACATTGGTACAGTAGCTGTCAGAATGCTTGCAAAATGCTTTTTCTTAAACAGTTTACTATAATGAGATACTCAGTTGTATTACAATTGTTTCCAATTTATTCACTGCTTTAAGGAGAAAACAGATGAAAAGAATTGGAAAAGATCGTTGGGTTTTTCTAGCCCAAATCTCTATTTAAGCAGGAAACCCTATAACATTTTAGACAAATGATTGTCCAATCTTTTCTTTAAAACCTCCAATGTTGGAGCACCCACAACTTCTGGAGGCAAGTTGTTCCACTGATTAATTGTTATGTCAGAAGTTTCTCCTTTGTTCTAGGTTGGCTCTCACAAAATTATATTTGGGGTGGCAGTCAGACTAACCAGTTCTCAACACTAAGATAATAATATGATGTTAAATAATATGACAGATAGTCAAACTCTGGGACACCACATTGACTATTTCCACATAGCAACCCCAATTATAACTGCCTACTTAAGAAGAGTGGAACTGCTCCAAAACAGTGCTTCCAATCTCTCTTCCTTTGAAGTACTTCAAAAGTATGCCAGAATTGATTATATTAAATGATACTTTTATATCTAACAGGACCATCCAGATCCAGAAGAACAATCAACCCATGCCTAGGCCTGAATCCAGACTGTAAGCAATTCAGCAAATCCGTCTCCTCCAAGGCCCACCTACTTTCTCAACAACCTTGTTATTGCTAAGTTTAAAGCACATATACTTCATCCTCATACTTTTTCATAACTCAATGTTTAAATGAATCATATGATGCTGCCTTATATAAAGTCTCTTTAGTCCCATGTCATCTATTTTGATTAATGGAAGCTATATCAAGCCTCAGGGATCCATCATATCCGCTGCTACTTGACTCTTTAACCGGAAACATCAGATAAAGAATCTGAGTTTTGTTTTTTTTTGTTTTTTGACATGCTAACATGACCAAATACTTTTTATTGAATATTATCCCTCCTTAACACTTGGTCTAAAAGGGCCTATCCAGCATTGGGTTTTTAAAAAAAAATCATCTCAGAACCCACCATCTAAATTACCCTACTTCATCTTGCTAAGGTGAGCCCTGGGCTACTTCCAATACAAAATTTTAAGAGTTTTGTTAAACTATCTCCATATGGGCACCTTCTACCCTTGCATACACTTCTAAATTTCAGTTCACTCTCCATTGGCCTTGCTAGTTAACCTTACTAGGGAAACTAATTCAGAAACATCTAGAAGGCCAGTGGATTTTTACTCTTGTTCTAGAGAAAGTTTTTCCCTTTAAACTAAGGGATCAATTTCAATCTTGTTTCTTGGCTGGACACCTTGAACTGCCAGGAAATGTGCAGAATGTGGTCTCTTAACTGCACCCTTACTGTGTTTGTGTGGGTGAGAAGCAGGATCCAAGAAGCAGAAGACAATTGAACAATGTAGGCCTGGAAAGACAGAATACAATGCCAAAGAGCATTGTTGAGTTGAATCCATCACATAATATCAGCCAAGGAAAGTGTGTATGTGGTCAACATGCACCATTTTAGTAAATCACATTTTTTTGTAATTTCCCAAAACACTTTTCAAAAAGAAGATAGTGGGTGGGTGGGTGAAACGGAGCCTTGAGAAACGGCACTTTGTCTTCAGTCAGAGAAATCCCAGAACCTTTGGAGTTTTTAAAGCATTTGCAATTTCTTTTTGGCTCCTAGATATTTTTTTTGTACTGATGATATAACCAGACTGTCTAAAAATAAGCAGTAGCTATTTCTTACAGATGGCAGAAACCTGCCAAAAAACTGTGAAAAAAACCCCACTACTCATAAATGAAGGGGCTTTATTTTCAGCTCTTCCACCCCTAGTCTTATCCCAAGCCTATTTTCAGGTGCCCCAAAGAAGCTTCACCATCCAGTTGAATGAAGTAGCAGGGTGAAGTCAAAATTGTTGTAGAGCACCCTGCCAAAAGCAATAATCTGAGAAGTATTTTCAGGAAGGAGGACCTCAAGTAACTTCTACATACTGCAATGCTCAGATGATTAAGAAAGGGGGAAATCAGATTAACCTCAATTAAACAGGCCATGTTTAATGACCTAAACGCTGAAGCAGGCAATCCTTTTTGATAGGAAGCATTCACTGACCTTTGCAGGACATAAAATGTGTCTTTTATTTTTATATGAAAAAGTAGCATTTTTCCCAGACTAATATTATATATAAATATAGCTCTGTGTTATATGATGCTATGTTGCATCATGGGCTATTTTTTTTTCACCCATGAGAATAAATCAGATTATAGTTCAGCTTTTTCGCAGGGAGATGCGTGCAACCATGCTATTAATGCATACAAATCCTTTTAAAATAGGAGTCATTTGATGTAATTGTAACAACTATAACTATCATAAACTTTAGGATGATTAATTGTCCCTTGGGAAAACGTAAGCAGTTTAAAATGAAATATCATTGAACAATTAGGCACTGTGCCCAATCCAATTATTTTTTGGGAATCACAATTTTATTGTCACATAATTTGTTAGCTTGTTTAGATTTCTTGGAATCCTGGAAAAAATAATTCATTTCCATTACACATTGGAATAAGACAACTTTTCCCTAAATTTAAACAGTAAGTATAAAGATTCAGCATTAGATCTCAAAATCTTTTCCAAAGTCCCACTAAAATATAGGTGTTTCCCTAGGCTTCTCTAGATTTTTCTTTGATGAATTTTTTTTCTGGATTCACAGGGGATTGTGCTTCTTTATCCACATCCTTCTCTTTATGGACAAGACAAACAATTGGTTAGTGTCTTATCCTCCACAGAAGTGAGAACTCTATTTACATGTTTCCAAGTGTTTCCTGTTTGTCTGTACTGAGCAGCAAAACATCCGAAGTAGATTTTCTGGCAAATTTCCCCTAAATAAATTTGGAAGCCTACTTCAGGAATACTATGAAATACTCCATTTCTAATTAGTCATGATGGGGTAACAAAATAAGCACTACCGAATTTTATTCAGAACATGAAAGTGAACCCAAGACTTTTGGAATTACATGTTTTGAATATCTACTTAGTGGAATATTATCTACTAACTTGTCAAACCTATCAGGTACAGATCATAATTAGTTTGAAATGCATACTACTCTATCAGTCATACCATTCTTTCAAAAAGGGAAAGGACCAAAGGTTTTTATACTGGGAATATAGAAATAATTGAAGAAAGTCAGATAATGAGAGCCAGTTTGATGCATTGGTTAAGGCACCAAAAGTTAGAAATTGGGAGACTGAGAGTTCTAGTCCCACCTTCAGCACAAAACCAGCCAGGTGAACTTGGGCAACACATTTTCCCCTAGTCCCAGGAAGGAGGCATGGGCAAACCACTTCCGAAAAACTTGCCACAAAACTTGCAGGGACTTGTCCAGACAGTCAACAGACAGCGCAGATTCAAAATAAAGGGGGGGGGGGATCCAGACAATGGATTAATGAATAAATCATAGCTTCAAGTATTGAACCTGCCCAAAAAAAACAGTATAGGATTAAAGAGGATATATCCCAGGCCTTGAGTTCCAAGACTAGATTTAGTTCCTTTAAGCATTTTTCCTTTCTTTCAAAATAGAATGATAACAGTTTCCAATACTCAGTATTTAAATAGCAGTGAAGTCAAGTCAAGCACAAATAGTAAATAATTATGTATTACAGCTGCAAGAGTCAGCACGCACATGGATAATTATATGTAGGAAAGGCTAGAGCATTAGAAAAACTTGCAAATGTGAAGTTGCCAAATAGTCGTACAATAGAAGAAAGAGAGGCATTGTCAGACAGTTTTCAGGAAAGAGACAAGAGTATTACATGCTTATATTGCTTTTTCCTAAAGTTTGGTTTAGTCAATTTGGATTCTTAAAAAAACATATGTATATAGAAGAACATCTCACAGTTTTCTGAACTTTTAAAAATGTGCATTTTCCCCAAGGTACTCAAAACATAGTGGTCAATACATCCACTCACTGCTACTCAAGAGCCTGACTGAGATATCCCTACTCACCTATTGCCCACCAATACTTACTGTTTTCTTCATTTTTCCAATATAACATGTGCAATTTATAACAAATTTGTTATACAAACTAGGATGGTTAAAGGCTTGGAGACTAAAAATATGAAGAACGGCTTCAGAAAATGGGTATGGCTAGTCTGGAGAAAAAAACTAGGGGTGTCATCATAGCAGTGTTCTGGTATTTGAGTGGCTCAGTGGGTAAGGCAGTTGAGCTTGTTGATCAGAAGGTCTGCAGTTCAACGGTTCAAATCCCTAGTGCCGCGTAACGGGTGAGCTCCCGTTACTTGAATGCTCCAACACTGGAATATATATACTATATATGCCTTTGATACAGACGGCCCGGGTTCAAATCCCAGAATGGGTATGACCAGCTGATGAGAGCTAAT
>JANHFP010004068.1:267873-279635 GCA_032468135.1 Calamaria suluensis | reverse complement strand
CACCCCCCCTTCCTCCCCCTCTACGCCAAAAAGCCTACCTTCCTGCTATTGGCTCCCTGCTGCAGGGGAGGAGAGCGGGTGGGCGGGCCTCCTCCTCGGCCAAAAAAAAAGTGGGACTTTTTAAAGAGGCCGCGGGGCGTGGGACTTTTTCCTAAAAAGTGTGTCCATCCCGCCAAAAGCGGGACGGATGGTCACCTTAGCCAAGGTAGAGAAAAACTGGCATTGATCAACAGACAGACAGGATAGCTGGACAGATCTTTGAAGGTACCATCCAGCCTGACTAAGTTAAGAACCAATGATCTCTTCCAAGTGACCATCAGAGTGAAGCTGTGCTTTTCAGATGCATGCTGCTTTAATTGGGCACCCAAATGAAGCTTCTGTACAGGCCCATTTCTAGCCAAAGAAAGTAGCCTTGCCACAATGAAGTGTCCATTTCAGTGCTTTGCCTTGAACTATGGAGGAAAATCAACCCAGCCTTCCTAGGTGTAACTGCCTGAAATTGGATTGTATTAGCAGCCTAGCTCAGACTTCATGAAATAGAGCAGCCCTATTTCACCCAATCCTAATGGATGGTTTACTTGAAAAATCATCTTTGGGTAATATTTTACTATTATGAGATAAAACATGGAAATGTCTGTCAGTAGAACTAGCAGAGACACTTGGATACAACTCAAATGGAATCATAAAACACCTATTGAAATATTTTTCCAATCTTCTGTAAACTTTGAAGACCTACAGCAGGAACTGAAATGTAAAGTTTGTGCTTTATTTTAAGGCTCCAGGGACATTTCTGGCTTTGACTTTTTGTTTTACTTCTTTACTGCTGTGTAAAGATGCCAACAGATTGTTAAGATATTAGACACAATTCTGACATTTCAAAAATATGTCTTATGAAATGGATCCTGTAAACTCATGATGATGGGCAAGTTTATGAAGTATTTTCATGTTCTTTGCTAAACCAGAAAATATTGTTGTGAATGTTTGTAGAATAATGCCATTCAGTTCTTAATCATTATACAATTCTGTGCCATGAATTTCCATTATTAATAAGTTGTTGTTGTTGTTGTTGTTGTTGTTATTATTATTATTATTATTATTATTATTATTGATCATAATGGCATCAATTGTTTGAAATCCAGGGTTGACATGGAAAAGTGATTAACATAGAAAACAGCTCTCTACAGATGAAGGAACCTGCTACATGTGTAGTAACTGGTCTGCCCATCAATCCAAACAAATAAAACAAAATAAACCCATATGAACTTTGTTAGTTTATTTGCTTGCTTTCAAGCCCAAGAAAACAAGCAAAGAAAGCAAAAGCTCTGAATAAGCAGTGAAATTTAAGAACAGAATTAGTAGCTGCAAAACAGCCATTCTTAATTGCATATGTGGAGTGTGGGATATAAACTTATGGAAAGCTTATACGAGGATACTCATTCCACATTGAATGAGGTGTGGGATTTTAAGTATAACCATCTTCTGAATACAATGTAATGATGAATCAATATGAGTGACAGGTGAAAGGCTGCTGTTAACAAATAAATTACCCAGGCATTTAATCTGAAAAATAGCTGATATGAAATACTTACCCCCCAATTCTGTCTGAGTTTACTTAGACCTAAGCATTTTGCTAATTGGTTCTTAATCTAAAATGAACACAAATAGCAGCTTCCTCCAAAAACATTTCTCTTCATTTCCTGCTCCAATTTCATATTAGGATTTTCCAAACTGTTAACCAACAACAACGGGCCTCCTTGCATAAGTGGAAGGAGGTTTCTAAGAATGTAAACACAGCCTGCTATTTCAAATCAAATATTGGCCATATTACAGCATCAGGAAAGTCTATGAGGAGGGTCTAAAGAGACAAACAGTCTTACTGCTGTGATTCAAAGACTGATATTTAGTATCATAATGAACATAAAATTCCTATGAGTTCATAGCCAATGACTATTCATCTTTCATGTCAATTCTATAATCTTCTAAACTAAAGATCAGCCTAAGGTCATGGCATGCCTACATGAACTGTACATACTTTTCCTTCAAAGAGACCTGATGCCTTGTTTTCAAGATATGGAACCCACTAGAAAATATCACCCTGATGGGCTCCTTCTTCGGAGTGGACATTTGGCTTTTTGGACATTTGGCTTTTTGCCCTTACAGAAAGATTTGTCAGGGTTTCATTATTATGAAATCCAGAGGGCTCTCCAGTTTATCTGCATTCCATCTGGAACACCCAGATGGACTGCAGACTAAATTTAATTGAGGAACTAATTCTTTTTGGGGAGCAGGGAGGAGTTGGACAATTACTTGGAAGACGAAATTCTTTTGGAGCCAGACCAATTTATATTGCTTGAAAAATCCCAACTTATTACTGAAAAGAAAAGTGGACCACCTAGTTCACTACATTTTGAAGGCCATTGGTAAATGCATGTAGCCCTTGGAAATAAAATTTTGAGGCACAGAAGGGAGAGGTCCTAGAGTGTTCCTTCATTGAAAATTGAGGGAAATTTCCATCCCAGTCCCATAACGATTATTTTAGAACAGGGGTAAATGCTATTTCTTATGGCTGGAGCTCTACCTTGTATTTTTCTTCTGCCTTCTGTATTACGATTTTTTATTTTTTTTAAAAAAAAAGGGTGATTTGAGTTTTTTGTTTTTCCAGTCCTAAAACTTTTTTTATTCTATTTCAGCATTTGTTAGCATTTCTTTTAAAAGGTATTGGTGAACTCAACACTTGCAGTGACATGTATAACATTTTCTTATCTCATTTTTCACCTCAGCAACAACCCTGTGACACAGTTGGGCTGAGAAAGACAGTGATTGGCTTAAAGTCATCCAGTAACATTCCTTGACGGATGGGAAATTTGAACCCAGAACTTGCTTCTACTTGTCTTAACAATTATACCCTGGTGACTCTTTGTATTAATAATATACATTTTTGAAAACCAATTATACATTTTCCCACAAAACACGCTTTAATCACATTATTTTTTCAAACATATGAAATTATTTTGGCTTCCTTTTAATATCCACAATTGTATGCATTATCTTACATAATTCAGACAAGCATAAATTCTGAATCACTATATTTGGGTTCAACTATTGATTCAGACAGCACAGCATGCATTGAATAAGTTAAAAGGCAGTTTAAAACTGTTATTGTAAATAACAATAACAAGGTAGCTATTCACTTGACAATGAGATGGGGAACATATAAATTTATAAATAAGTAAAAATAAGTATTATAAATTCTCTATTTTTTGCTTCTGCTCAGTTATGTCTAGTTTTTGGAGATTGCCTAGACAAGACTCTGCAGTTTTCTTGGCAAAGTTTTTCAAAAGTGGTTGGCACTGCTTTCTTCCTAGGGCTAAGATGAAGTGACCAGCCCAGTCACCCAGATGATTTTGTGTCTAAGATACAAGTAGGACTAAAACTCTCAGTCTCCAGTTTCTAGCCTCATGCTAGAAACTACAGAAAACTGGTTCTCGAGTTACCATACCCAACTCCAAAGATTCTGAAATAAAATAAATATTAAAAACGGGCATAAAACAGATAAAAAGGACTGCATAAATTCAGATTAAAATTAATTCCATTAAATAACTTCTTTGACATAAACTCAAGCGTTTTTTGTTTTACTGTCATTTATTATGCTTTGAAATAATTGAAGCTGAAAGTAATCAAGAGGTAAATTGTATAAATTTAGAGGTCACTTACCATCCAGTTAAGTTTGTAGATACTATATCAATTTAAATGTGTAAAAGGGGCTCTGAAGCTTATTTACATTCTGTGAAAGATGGAAAACCGAAACATTATTCTTCATATAAATCCTTCTAGAAAAGACTGAATGCCCCTCTGTTGGACAAATTCATAACCCACTGAATGTCAGCATCTAATCTAAATCCCATTTTACTCATATTCAGTTTATTATGTCTAAATAAAAAATAAAGTTGTGTACTTTCACACTTGCCACTTTTCACCCCACATCTCTAAATGATTTCTCCTAGATCATTTTGAACTAAATAGCTAAATAGTAAAAACAACACAGAGGAGGCAATTAAATTTCATAATATTATTGCAAAGGATGGAACTTTCACACTTTTTAAGAGGCCCTTAAGGAGGTGTGCATAAGTACACCTGCATGCCTACTGTCCCTGTCCTACTGTTCCCATCTATTTGTAATAATTCCTTATGTTTATGGCTATATTTTGCCTATTTATACCTTTAATTGTGCCAATTTTTGTGCTAATGTCTATGTTTGTATTGTTACTTGTTTCCTTGTACTTGTTGACAAATTAAATAAATAAATAAATAAATAAAACTTGCAGGTCCATCTAGAACCCATTATCAGCCATGTGGTCAAGGCAAAGCAGGCCTCTTTATTGTTCTAAGTACATGTTCCAACAAATAACCTTCCAATGACTGGTAATGCTCTGCCCCACACTGCTTTGAAGGTAGCCACTCTCAACATATACACCCAAACAACAGCCTGTTTATAACAACGAAAGTCCACAGAGTAGGAGCACACTTCGAGTTCAAGTTGTAGGGTCCCAGGTCCAGTCCACCCAGCTAAGCAAGTCCACAAGGCAAAGTCAATGCACAAGAAAAAATCCATTCCAGGTGTTCCTAGTGAGGAGAGGTGGGGTGACCTTCCCCTGACTAGTCTTGCAGCCAATGGTGAAATCCAAGGGGTTTTTTTTACTACCGGTTCTGTGGGCATGACCTGATGGGTGTGGCAGGGTAAGGATACTACAAAATCTCCATTCCCACCCCACTCTGGGGCCAGTCAGAGGTGGCATTTGCCAGTTCTCCAAATTATCCAAAATGTCCCCTACCGGACAACATCACCCTCAGCCCCTGGCCTCTCCAAACATGCCAAAGCAGATATGTCATCCCCATTGGATGGTACTGGTTCCAACTCCTCCTCCAAACCGGGCTTCAATGGGGCCATGACAGAACCCACCATTTAGATTAGAATGAGCTACTATAACACAGTATGCCCAAATTAGATTGGCTATCCAGAAAAATATAATTGCAATAGAAATGATCTGAATTGGCATCCATCCATAGATGGTTGAGATACTGAAGCACAGGTAAAAATATGCAGTGCTAGGGTACGCTTAATGTTGTGATCCCATAAATGAGCAAATGCAGAGGGATGGAAAAGGAGAACAAGTCTTGAAGAATCAAATGAAGAATAAATTCCTCCTTTAAAAAAATCAAATGATTTGTTATATAAATCATATTGAACAATCCATTGTCAGGATGTTAAACAATACATACTACAAGACTTTTTAAACACTCAAAAAAGATACTTCAAAATTAAAAACCCTTGTGACTACTGAAATATTAATCTCTCCCTCTCAGCCGAAGTGTACGTAAAGATTTCCATTCTGAAGTAAAATTCGGAGTTAATAGCCTGGCCATGTCTTGATACATGACACGTAGTAATGTATTTTGACTGATTCACAAGAATCAGACATAGAAAGAGCCTATTATGTCATCTTTTCCACCTCCCTGCCAATTTAGTGTTGTTCTTTGCCAAACAGAAATTACCTTCAAATATTCAGTCATTTGAATAACTTAGGCAATGGTCTTCCTCCATTTTCTCTGGGGCACCATTCTGCAGCCTGACAGGTTTCTTTGTGTTACAAAGGCAACAATCTTTTTACATGGAGGTTATTTGAATAAGAAGGGCTATATAAGGGAAACTGGGAATTCGGAAGAAATAGCAGTAGACATGGAATTCTTGAAAAAATAATAATAGCAAAGTGATTTGTGTTCTATGGACATTATAAGGAACGTCTATGGAAAATAATAACAATAATAAAAACCCTCTCCTGTTGACTGGTAGTATGAATTAAATAACACAATAAGTAAAGAGCCAACAAGCTTCTTTGAACTGTACAACACCAAGACCCAAATCAGTATGAAATGGTGGAATGATTGGATAATTGCTTTGCACTGAATTAGACCACTAGTCCTTTATAGCTCAGTACTGTGTCTATAGTTACTAAGGACTGCTCTCTAACATCATTTCTCAAATTTGACAAGTTGAAGATGTGTGGACACTCCATGCTGGCTGGCTAGGAAATTGTGGAAGGATATTTTTTAAATCTCATTTCATTTATTTGTCAAACTTATATAGCTGCCCATCTCTCAAATACTGTTTGTATGCTGCACAACATACAAGACTAAAAACAGCTAAATTACTAAATAATAAAATAATTGCCATTATTATAATACAAACATTAGTAAGCTATCCAAAACTATATAGGTGATGAGACATTAATAACAGGAGAGTTACATCAATGATTCACCTAACCCCTGGAGTCATGGCACAACTATGTTTTGAGGGATTTGCAGTAATTCAAAACTGAAAACTTACTTCAGAGGAGGAAGGGAGATCCTCCATAAAAGGGGAAGGGAGATCCTCCATCCTCCAGAAAATGCCTGCTACCTAAGACTCCCCTGAATGTACCTCCCTAGTTGAAGTCCAATACATCTTCAAGTAGCCAAGGTTGAGAAACACTGGTGTGGAGAAGGCAACCGATGTTGTGGGGAAGCGGTGTGGATGACCAGTAGTTCCACAGAGTCCCACTGAATTCTTCTAGCCAAGAACCTCTGCAGGGCTGAAAGTCATCCTGTAGGGGTGCAAAGACAGAGGGGATGCTTCATTGGTCAAGAGGAGAATGCAGTCTCATTTTTTGGCCCAAAGAAAGCCCCTTTAACTGGCAGAAGAGAAGACAGCCATTATGGATGAACTAATGTCATGACAACAGAAATGGAAGAGAAGAAAGAAAAGATCCTGTAACAGAGTGCTCAGTCTAGGTAAGAATTTTCTAACGTTTGCTGTGGAATTTTCCCTAAAAACATTCCCTTGGGAAAGTGGAACTCAATTGAGGGAATAGCAGTGACCAAGACCTCAATTTGGAAAAGAAAGAAAAGAAATTGTAGACAGAAGTAACCTTAAAGATAAAGAATATAGTGGATTGGCTAGTTTTTAGCAATTTAAATCATTTCAAAATACTGGATTAAATTTTTTGTCACCTTTATTTGAAGAACTTTGAAAAGTTATTGGAAAATATTTTGGACACATTTTATTCATAGCAGAAGCAGAGAAAAAGTGTAACAGTGACACTTACTGGCCAGGGAAGTCATCATAGAGTTGAAAAAAGTGGAAGGAGTGGCAGTTATTTAATATACAGATTAGCTGGAATACACTAAACAGCACATGCAAATTGATTATACTTGGTGTTTGGGAACAGGCTGTGAAAACATTCAACTTTTAGAACCTTGAGGATTACAAATATGCTGGGCAGTGTGAGAGTGAGAAACAACTTGGATTTGTTTTGAAACTAAGTTGAGGTTGCTAATGGACTATTTAATGGAGTGATTTTGTGAACTAATCTAATATTGCCTTTCTTGGTGTGATGAATAATTGGGACATTGGAATCTTGATAGATTACTGAGTAATTTTTAATTCATAAAAATAAGGAAAAATGGTACAACAGTGGGAAATAATGTATTATTAAAAGAAATATTATTGATGCTCCAATGTACACAGGCAATGATGACAAGGAACCATGGGGAGATAAAGGAATTGAAACATGACATAGTTGTGAGACCAGAAAATTATGAGCGAATGACACTGCAGAATGAATATTAAATCCAGGTAGTACAGAAGAAAATAGAAAGAACAGAGGAAAGGACAGGGGAGGAAAAATGACAAATGATACAAAAAGATAAAAAAAGAAGTGATAATAAAAGCCGATGAAATAGAAAAGGTAAATTACACTTGAAGAGATCAAAAAACAGCAGAACATACATGGAAAGACACCCCTGAAGTGAGGAAAGGATCACTGAAAGTTCTACTGAAGGCTCAACAGAGTGAAGAAGCAATTGATACACACGAAGTACTTAGATTAAACTTGAATGATATTAAATATATGACCCCAAGGGAGAAGCATGGGAGATTTGCCAAGAGGTCAATGAGAGATGAGATACAAAAACAAGTAAGGAGTTGTTCTATTAAGAATTAGTATAGAGGTAGAAACTAGAAATGGGGAAAATATTTTTTTTAAATTTGGGAACTATTTAATTAATGGTTAGAAAATAGAAGTTAGAAATTTAGAATTAAAGAGGATATGTAAAGAAAGATGAGTAATTGAAATTAAATAATGAATATTGAATAATTAGGATACGTAAACATTATGATTAATAGACTTGGAGGATAATGGTTATAAATGTGGTGTTTACATGATGTTTATAATGTTTGATATTATTAATTGATTATAGACAAAGCCAAACAGAGTGTTTACTTAAACAACGGAAAATGTTTAATAAGGATAAGCGAAGACCATGGCAGATAGATTTTGAGAATAATAGTTATAATTATTGTGTGTATAGGATTTATTATGTGTATTTAAAAGAGATTGTACCCAGACAGTACACTGCTGTTGTGAATATGGAAATTTTATATATACCAAAGAATATTGCATAATAAAAAATAATAATAACCAAAAAAAATCTTCCTTATCCTATTCTGAAAATGCCAAAGATTGAACCATGTTGCTTTTATAATATGAAATATGAATGGAGTAATTATTGTTCTACACACTGAGTTTTTTCAGCTTTCATACTCCCATAAAACAAATGAATACTTAGGCACATATTCTGGCATTATTGAAAAGACATATCCATAGAACTGCCCCTTCTTACAATTTTGACTAATAAATTTTCAATCTATAGCTGTGACCTAGCAGAGGCAGCAAGTCCCTGAACATTTGGCTGTTTCTTACCCATTCCGTGCTTTTCATCCCAATGCACTCTAATCAAACCACTCTTGTCCTGTTGTACTACAAAACCATTTTTGTAAAGTTTATGCTACTCTATTAAAATGATGACTTCATATTTGTAAAAATAGAACTGATGAAATCTTAAAAGCATTTTAAGGATTTCAAGGAAGAGGTCAAAAAGTTTTCAAAATTCTTGTTCCTATATGGTATACTATGTGTGACATGCAGGGTTTTATTCCTCTGGCAAATGCATTGAAAAGGAACTTGGAGAGTCAGTTTTAATAGGTAACATATTTTTAAAGAGAAGGAATGTCCTACTTATAAATAAGCAGAAGGATGGATCAACAATGTCAAGAATTTTGTGGTGCTATATTAAGATAAGATATATGGTAGATAGCATGGATTCAGGAGCAGATCTTGGATTGCCATCCAAATGTAATATTTTTATTTTGGAAACAGCGAAAAGGGGAAAAAAACAAGAAGGAATAAACAGTTGCTTGAAAAATTATTTTGCTGATTAGTTCAAAAAATGGGTATATTCAGTGCCACTTTTATTATAAAAATGTATATTGACCAGAAATGATAATTTTCAAAGATACCAAAATCAGATCCTCATTTTAGTTTTGATTATTTAAAAAAAGTTGTTATCTTCCCACTGAATTGGTACCTATTTATCTACTTGCATTTGCATGCTTTCAAACTGCTAGGTAGGCATGAGCTGGGGCAAGTAATGGGAGCTCACCCCATTGTTCAGCACTTGGGTCTTGAACCCGGGCTGTCAGATTTCCAGTAGAAAAACTCAATGTCTTTAATTATAGAGTCATCACACCTCTCTAGCATAAAGATTAAAAATAAAATATCATAATTTCTCTTGTCATTTAGATTTTTTCTACAGATGTATATGCAGAGAATATTGGCCTTTGTAGCTTTGTCATCTTACAAACTACTTACTCAGAAAAGTCAATAATTCACAAGCAACATTTCTTCTCACAATTGGATGTACCTTTTGGACTATCAATTACAAATGGGAAAAAATGCCCTTGGCACTGCAAAGCTTTTCTGAAGCCCAGATGTCCCATCTAGAATATTCCACATATACTCAATATTTCAAAATTCAATATTTAGTAGGCAACTACTACAGGTAGTTATTTAGTAAGCAGCATTAAAACAAATATCATTTGAGTAACCCATTGAGTAAAAAGATAATGATTGGATGTCCTTTGTGCAGAATTTCTTTTCAAACAGATAGAAATTTGGCAGAATATTTGGAAATAACTCCTGTATAATACATTTTTTTCAACATCACAACTTTGAAATACAGGAGGGTCCAATGAATGAATTTCCAGTTAAAAACCTCGCCCATATTTCAAGCTCAATCTAAATCAGATGTATTTTTTTTTCCAAAAGGTTAAGTCTGATTTTCAGTGTTTCTGTAGCGCCAGAATTCTAATTATTAAGAATCATGCTTGGCTACTTTTCCTTACATTTCTCCAAGTAAACTTAATATTATTCCAGTTTTTAAAATGACCATCCCTTTACTTAAAAGAAAGCCACAGTGGGTAAGAGCAGGTTTATGGTTATATTCCAAAGAAAATGGCTCTCTAACTTTGGTATTTAAGAAAATATTTATGCATTCAGATTAAAGCCATTTCTTCCTCTATATTTTTTTCCACACCATGAGCTTGGAATCATTATTATTAATGGGCTTGTCCTCCATAAAATGTGGCAGCTCCCCTTTTAAAGATGTCCGAATTTTATAGAAAAGAAAAGATGCCCTGTAGTTGAACTTGACCCCTGGTGGTTATGTGCACAAAATAGAAAAGGGTTGCCAATGATTTTTCTTCCCAGTATGGAGTCCTGGGATTTTCTGATGATCTCTGACCTGAGCAGAAACCAAACCCAATCCTGCTTCAGCTTCCAAGCCAAGATGAAGTAATCCAGCTGCTGCAACCTGCTGAGACGTATTTTACATTTTATAAACACAGAGTTAACGCAGGCAGGCAGGGAGATGAATGAGTATGGGGCAAATCCTAGCCCTGAGTACTTGCCAGAAAGGTGGAGTATCAAGCAATCAAATAAACAAATAAAGCACCTCAATTCCAGTGGCATGGTGTCAAGATAACAAGCAGCTATGCAAGTTAAGACATCAGGACTCACATTTTAGGATGTGGGAAAAGTAGAGAGAGAGAATCCATAGCTATTAGTCATGACTCTTATGCATTATCTTCCTTATTAACCATTTCCCTGATTGTTATATCCAATTACACAATGGCTCTGTGGTTAAAGACACTGAAGTTGTCAGTTGGAATGCTGACAGCATGAGTTCAAGTCTCGAGTGCCATGCAATGGGGTGAGCTCCTGTTCTTGCCCCAGTTTCTGCTTTTTGAAATAGTACCACTTTGTGGGAAGGCAATAGCTTTCTGTGAACTTTGGTACATAGCCATGTTGGTAACATACCCATGAAAAATGTATTCAGACAACACTGGCTCTCTTGGCCAAGAAATCGAGATGAGCACCAAGCACTAGAGTTGGCACAACTGGACAAGAAAACCTTTACCTTTTACTAGGCAAACAATGTGATGCTTTTAGTTATGGGACCTCAAAATGAATACCAGCTCTATATAGTAATTTTATTTGTTTACAAATTTTATGCTCAAATTCAATCTGAAAGCAACAGAACATTCAAACAAGAACTGTTCTTGTGATTGGAAATTAGAGCGCTAAATTGGGAAGCAGTAAGGAAAAAAATAGGGATGTGGTGGCTCAGCGGGTAAGACAGCTGAGCTTGTCGATCAGAAGGTCGGCAGTTCAGTGGTTCGAATCCCTAGTGCTACATAATGGGGTGAGCTCCCATTACTTGTCCCAGCTTCTGCCAACCTAGTAGTTTTCAAAAGCACATAAAAATGCAAGTAGAAAAAATAGGGACCACCTTTGGTGGGAAGGTAACAGTGTTCCATGTGCCTTTGG
>JANHFP010004068.1:234393-245030 GCA_032468135.1 Calamaria suluensis | reverse complement strand
ATTACTTAACCCAGAAATAATCCCTAATGTGCCTTTTGGAGCAAGAATTTAATGTAAAACCCAATGTTATTTGGGGGGAAACACAGGTAAGTAATTGTTAGTAAAAGTGTGCCAGGTTGTTCAATCATGCCAACAATGGTACGTTTTAAAAGCCAGGTGTAGTATTACACCTATTAGTCATATTAGAACCACAAAAACATTAAGAAACCATGGGTTTAAAAGAGGTTCAAATAATTGTAGGTTAATGAAAAAAGTATTATTAATTGCTGTGCATTATCCCAAACCCTCTCTATTTTAAAATATTTATTTGACTGTTTTTAAAATCTATCTTCCTAGAAGTTGTCAGAATCTACTAGAAAAATGCATTTCATTATATAGGATCGTCAGAAATGTTTTAAAAAATACCTGTAGATTATTTAAAAATATTTAGGGATGATTGTTATGAACAAATATTTAATTGACATGAGCATATAATCTGTTCAGGAATTTAAATACATGCTACATCAATACATGCACTGTTGCTTAAAAATTAATGACATTTATTTGATGTTATTTGCATCATATACTGTATGTGTGTTTTTATATTTTTCTTATTAAGACTAAGTAATAATACATGTTAACGTGTTAGTATTTCATTAGTTGAAAAATAAGTAAAGAACAGTACCAGAATTTTTTCTTTATTTGGTTGATGGTCAGTATTATATAGTGTCAATTATTTTTTAGGGCATGAATATTTGGGAAATTCCTCCAAATGGGCAAGGAATCACAACTTTATTAGCCCTGAATATTTTAGAAAATTTCAATGTGAAAGGTATGGTCAGCTCCCAATTTGTACATATCTGTTGTTTCTAAGGGTAGAAACAGGGAGATGTTTCTACTTTAGGAAAAGAAGGGAAGAAAACACATTTTTGTCAAATGGTTTATATTGAATGAACAACCATTCAGAATAAGACTTATTTAAGAGACATTTATAGGACTATGCAAAAGATTGACAAAACTTGCCATGTCAGCAAGTCTAAAAACTATTATCTTAAAGCAATAGAAATCACACATTATTACAGAAACTGGAGGGAAAAATTGAGAAAAGGGTAATGGCAAATTTCTTCTGTGATGTATCCGAGTTAACAAGTTTAACATATCCATTTAGTTTCCCAGATTGACTCAATTTGAGTGTAACATTATTTATATAAATCACAATATTGTTCATTCAAATATAGAAACTCACAGACATATCAATTAATACAGGATGCAATTAAGTCTTTAGAAAGAATAAGGTTTTGTTTTTATATTATAAAAATTCTTAATTGTGTAACAAGATATGTAAAATTACTTCCATTGAAATTTAGATTCCAATCTAATTGTACCAATGTATGTAAAATTACTTCCATAAGGAAAACAAAAAATGATGATATTTAATATATGTAGAGTTACCCGTCTAATGCACACTTTCCAACTCTCCAGGGAATGTTCAGGGCACAGTTCTAATCTAGCCTCCTATTATGATGATCCAGATGATGATAAGATAAATTACAGTTCTAAAATGCTGCCTGTGGAGAATATGTTGGTGAGGCCACTGGTGAATTTTCCTAAGACAAGGAATACTTGTGAAATTATAGACTTAGGCCTGAATACTAGCCTGAAATATTGGCTTTTTAAAGTATATTGATGGCTTTGGAAAGAGCATCAATATAGTGAATATTTTTTTAAATAAACATGCCAAATGCTATCTTGAAAACCCTATCTTTCTTGGAGATTAGCTTTTATGGACTGATTTTATGATTTTATTAATATTTTATCTCATATTTTGTAAGTCAGCTGGAATGAGAAGAGCAGATGGCACATACATTTTGATAGCAAATGCCAAAGTACAAAGACAAGTAGATGGGAAGAACCACGAGAATCAGCAATAAAGGAGAAATATTAGGTTGACCTTGGAAGAGAATGGAGCAGAAAAATAATGACACTTTTGTCCTAGGTTGCCCCTATATTGGTCTGTTTTGATTTCTCAGAGAATTTTTTTTTTCAAAATCAGGAACTGAATGGTATGAAAGTAGGGCCAAAAGAAGGAGTGGACCTGGGGCAAACATGAAATTGAATTCACTTTTAAATTTAATTTAAACTAATTACTTAATATGATTACTTTTCATTAAACCTATAATCTTCCCTTTTGTCAATTGGAAAAAACTAGTGACAATTTCTGAAGATGCTTTGGTGACGATGGGGTATATCCAATGCTGTCAGGCATAACTATCATTAAATTTAATTTATTTATTTATTTATTTTGTCAATTACATATTAGGTAATATATATAAGTATAAGCATGAATTAAATACAAAAATGAATGCAAATAAAGAGAACATTTGGACAGGAACAGTAGGCATGCTGGTGCTCTTATGCACGCCCCTTACAGACCTCTTAGGAATGGGGTGAGGTCCACAGTAGACAGTCTTAGGTTAAAGTTTTGGGGGTTTGGGACAGAGTCAGGTAGTGCATTCCAGGCATTGACCACTCTGTTGCTGAAGTCATATTTTCTGCAATCAAGTTTGGAGGCAGATTGTAAAGATAATTCCAGTTTGAGGGCAGACTTTTGGGTTAACCTTTGAATTCAATACTCCCTCTCAATGTACAATATATTTTATCTAGAACATTTTTTTATTTTTGTGTGTTCAGAGAAACAGATCAAGAATGAAGCTTTTGGAAAGTAAAAAAAAAGTCTAGAATAGACTCAGGATGGAAATCACTTTTGACTTATTCTGCATGAGGCCATAATCTGGAATTTAGCTAAAACCAAGAACTAAATAGCTAAAGGCAAATAATTTCATCATTACATAATGTACAAAATCGTATAGATTACATAGAAAGGAGAAAGGATCACAGGATTTATCTGGGAAAAAACAAAACCCTCAATTTTAGCAGAATATTTATTATATGATCTAATACACATTTAATTTTTTTTCCAAAAATGTACATAACTCGTTACATTAACAAACATAATACAGCTTTGGATATGGATTTGCACTAAAGGGTTGACTTTACTGCAATGGGAGACTGTAGATTTTAAATAATGAGTTAAGAGGGAAATCTTTAAAACTTTTTTTAATCTTAGAGGGCTCATAATTATTTTATGTTATTATTTTTATTGTTGGTATAGATTCAGAATAGGATAGATTTCTATTATGTTCTAATTTGCTTTCAGCATTGTGAAAATACTGTTTTAAAACTGGTTGTGTAAGTACAATAATAAATAAAAATAGACAGTATTTTTGAAAACAGCTGAACATTTGCTGATAAACGTCTATGGAGATTCTCAATCATCTAGGTCATTTGCTGATAAAAGACTCAGCAATTGCAAATGGCCTAATATTAAAGGTGAATTACAACACCACAGTTCCTTTTAATAGCAAATACATTGAGGTTGTATGAGTTGGATTAAACTTGAACAATTCTGAGTGGGAGCTGGAAGAAGTAATAAGGTATGCCAAGGCAAAGGTTCTGCAGAATACTTTTGCAAGCACCATATCCAGTCCCTGAATGCTTGGTTCTCCCCCAGAGCAAGAGGAAATCAGCTTCTTTCTTCTTTTGGAACACTTCTTGATTGTCCCAGTTGAAGTTCATTTTGTGTATGAATACAACAGTTGTTAAGTGGCTATCTACTTCTCTGGCCTTCAAGATCTGTTGGTTTTAAGACATACTGTATCTTCAAAGCATAATTAAATATAGATGCTATCCAAAATCAATTTTGTCTGTTCCCGGTACTGAGAATTGATTGCCTGATACAAAAGAAATATAATGGGAATGCATTTTATCAGGTAACATGGATTGTCTGTAGGACAGATGGTTTAAGTTCCACGCAATGTTTAATGTCAATTACACTATCTTTTTTAAGACTTTAGGGGAACAGATGGCAAGAAATACCAATTGCATCTCTTGGCACAACTTAGCTCGTGTATTTGAATGGAAAATTAAAGTAAGTAAAATATAGGCCTGATTCTATAGATCCTAAATAAATTCCTGAGTGTTTTCCTAAAATTTATTCTACTAATAGCAAAAATGCTTGAAACAAATTTTGGCACTTAAATAATCATTGAATTCATCTTTACATAAATACATAATGTATTCTTTATTTTCATAATTTAAGGTCTGTTTTATAATGCATTCACATATTTTTGAATTCCATTCACTATAGCACAGAGTTTTTATATTTCCCAAAATGTTTTAAGGCAGTCCTAAAGTGTTTTAACAAGACAAGATTTATCAGTCTTTCGCTTTAAAACTTTTATTTTATAATTTAGAAATGATATCCGTTATCTTTAGCAATTAAAGAACAGAACAATAGAATGGGCTTTCCAAAACCATCCCAAATGAATGAAGGTCATGTATTTTTTAGTTCTGAAAAAGGGAGAATAAAAAATCAGGAAAATAACTGCAACATAATATGCTAAAGATCATATAGATTATAGAGAGAGAGACATGAACACGCAAACCATTTTTAAGGCATTTATCTTTTTAAAGTCTTACACATTATGCAGTTATTTCATGGACTTGGCAAAGAAACAAATTCCTGATCTAGTATTTGTTGGTCAAGACTGACATTTCATAGTAACTAGAAAGAACTTAGATATTAATCATTCATTCCACTGGTTTCAATGGGTTGTAATAAAATTGTTATTGGATCTGGTTTGCACAGCAAATTATGTAAGTCTGAAAATGGTAACTGGTATACAGTAACTTTCCAACGATTTTCTTCATTTCTACTGTTTGTTCTACTTAACTACAATAGTCAAATCAGGTAATAATTAAAAAAAACCTGTGCTTTGTAATATCACATTTATTAATTGTTATGGTTTTATTTTGTATTTTATTTAACATATTTATACAGCACCCAACTGAGACATAGGTGACTAAGTGTGGCTTAGAATATTTTTTTAAAAATCCATCCACATAATGTGAATATGAATCAGCACAGCTGTTTTGTAACTGATGATTGAGCAAATACATCTGATGGACTAATCAAAATCATGCTAGAACCAGCTGCCATTTTTCAATAGAGACTTGTTTTTCCCAAACTATATAATTAAGGCAATCTCACAATTCTGAAACAATCTTTACAGCGAAAAAAGAATAATTGGGAACTGAAAGAGACACAATTTCTGCTGGGCAAAAAATCAAGTAGAGGGACGTAAACATTTGTTTGATGCTGGTGAAATCTACATGTCTCCAGTGGCCAGACAGAACCAGGAAAAGCTGCAAATAGAGACAAATCTGATTCATTTTCATCTACAGAGGTGTAGTACAAACCTGCCTGAGCTATCTTTACAATTCTGCTAAGGTAAATGAGTTCACCATGAAAAAAAATGTAGTCCTTTCAATTATTTGTGCAGAAAGAGAATGCCTGCAGCTGTTAGGGTAGAGCCTAGTGGAATCTGCCAACACTTCTCTGATGCAAGCACAGATGTAGGATTCTTTTAAAAAAATTAAACAGAGGAAGGGCACCAGGTCAAATATAAACCTTTTTTTTTTCCTCCTCCACACACTTTCCAAATTTTTTTTCTAACTAAAATGAAGGGAAGACAAAAGGCCTTTTTAGGAGATTCAGAAAACGCAGTTGGGAAGGGGAAGAAAGACACACAAGGAACTTTTGCATGCAAAAAGTAAAAGGGTGATGGCCTTGCACTTGACATAGCCCGTTCCACCTCCACCACATTAAAACACAATCCAACGCAGAAGCTAGTCTGAGAACTCAGGGGAGTTCACTATGGGAAGGAGCAGTGACAGAGGAGAATGTTCAAAGCCTGACCATATTTTACCTCTCTTCCTTAGATTAAAGAAAGGAATGTGGTTTCAAAAGTTGTTGAGCAACGACCACACAGTTTTCAGGGTGGTGATAGCTTTATGAGCTTTCCCAGTCATTAGAAACAACACAGGAAGAGAGAAGAAAGATGGGGTTTCTTTCAGCCCTGTAACCTTCCTCCCAGGCTACAAAATACAGGGATTTGACAGTGTGGAATCCGAACTCAGCTGAGGACACACTCCAAAATGGTATGATATCGAAGTAATTTGTCTCTAAAAGTTGCCAGTTCTATTCTTGCAAAAAACTTCAGAAACAAATTCATCAGCCTCATTTCCATCTTTTGCTGGAACCTGTCAAATGTCTGGGAAGAAGGGGATGCAGAAACAAATGGGAGGAGGAGGAGGAGGAAGAGGAGGAAAAGGGGAATGAGGAGGAGAACGAGGAGAATGAGGAGGCAAGGATCCAGAAAGGTTTCACCCTTTCTACACAGAAACTTTTTTTATATAATATGGCAAAAATACAGTAGAAGAGATGAGCCCCAAAAGACATTGTTGTAGACCTAGAGATGAAGGATTTCTGTTGTAGACATTTTCCCCTTAAATACTTTTTAAAAAATTTAAAAATGTTGTAATTGCTCACAATATGTTACGTGATTCAACCATGTTCTAGTCCAACCCTCTGCTCAAGACAGGAATCCTTATTCTATCCCAAATGCATGATTTGGATAGAGATGCTCCATGAATAAATTTATCTAACTTATTGTGTAAATACAATAAGGGATGGAAATAACCAGAATCTTTATTTTATTCTTGTATATGCTATTTTTGAGTTTTTCTTCAGTTATCTATTTATTTCAGCTAACAACCCCTCCCTCCATTCTATAGTCTCTTCCTGGATATTTGCATTGCTCTGAGTTTGTTAATATAGCTCTGCGTGCCACCTGTGGCACCCGTGTCATAGGTTCACCATCATGGTTCTAGGAGAAGGGAAACTCTGACTGCAAACCTCCACTGCTTTGTGGCTACATCTACTACTGGAAAAGGCTTCAGGAATCAACCTCGAGGTAAAATTCGGAGCTGGAGTCCTGGAAGCAGTTAGTGACTGTGTACAATCATGTTCCGATAATTCCTGCAATATAGCTGGAACTAATTGTATCAGCTCTGCCATTCCATTGGATTACTCCAGCAACATTGAGAGTAGGGATCTGCTGCTTGGATAACAGCCTATCCACCATATTAATATATCCAGGCTTCATGCACTGGAGAGGACACTCCAGCTTTGCATGCAGCATCCAAACAACATGGGAAGTGGTAGCTACTGGTTATAAGTCTTTGTTTAATTGGTGTAGAGTGTGATGCCAGGGGCCACTTTTGGGAGATATTATTGTACCTCATTGGGTAGCTACCTCTGAAGTTGTTTTCCCTTTCCCAAAATACTGGAACTGGAGGTCACCAATGAAACTGATTACTGCGAGAATTGGGACAAAGGGAAGTATATTTTTTATGCAATACAAATCAATCTTTGGAATTTGTAACTATGAAATGTGGTGCTGGCTACCAACTTTTCTGGCTTCACATGGTGTCAATGGCTATTAGCTTTAATGGAGTATGCCTGTTTTCGAAAACCATGTGCTGGGAGACAAGGAAACCCCCTTGTGTAGTTGGTTGGCCATTGTGAGAACAGACTGCTAGATTAGATGGGCCAGGAATGCCATCCAGCATGACATTGCTTGTGTTCTTGTTTTCCTCTTCCATGTTTCATCCATTTCCACAGCTTCCCTTTCAGCCTCCCCTAGAAAGCCAATGCTACTCAGAACTATCAGCTGTATTGTGCCACCCAGTTTAAAGAATCCCACCATTAGTTATTCCTCTTGCAAGAATTAGCATATATGTCACACCCTAAGAACAGGAAGATACAAATATGAAAAACACAAGAAGATACAAAAGGAAAAGGAATACATTCTCATTCCCACCCTCATGAAATTAAAAAGGAGGCAAGCAATCCAGTTCTGGAATTTGGACAATCATTCAGTGACCCATACCAAGTAAGGAGCACAATGGCATATGCCTTACTGGGTCAGATCATTCTAATAGTGCATGTTTTCAGCTCAGTGGCTTTCACTATCATTCAGGGCTTCAAAGCAAGCATTGCTATTTTGTTAGTAGAGACATGCCTACAAGAGCACAGGAATTTTTAGCCTTGTCAGGAGTCTCTTTGTATACTCTATGGAGCCACCATTGTTTAAAATGCCCACAAGACTGTGCTATTCAAAAATACTCCTTTGTAGCTTTCATAGATTACAACCTTCCAGTACAATATATATTGGTAGTGTTCTTCCTGTTTCTGAATCTGTAAAATCCAGAGTTATTGTTTGAATGTACTATTCAGGCTGAACTTTTAAGAGAAGTGAACTATATTCAGTACAAAGTCAAACAAAATGTTGATAATACATGAGTATGGTTAAGCCAGTCACAGGGTCCCACTACTTATCTTTTTTTTTTGCGGTTATAAAAAAACAGCCCTTTCTCACAGAATCTGTCTTTTTTTTTTACTTTTACCACACAATGAATAATGAAATAATTGCATAGAAAATAGGCTTTCAGACAAAAAAAGAAGGGGGGAATGGGATCCTGAACTACAGTGAATGCTGCATTATTATTCCATATTCATATCTTTACATTTCTCTCAATTCTAAATTTGTGAACATCCTGTTTTAACTAAGAATTTACTAAACTTTCGCTGTTTTTAAAAGAAAGAAATGTGGCAAAAAGCACAAATACACCATATTCCACTTACCTTTACTACCGGTTTGCAATGGGGAGCATGCCCAGATCACCAATGGTGACATTGGGGTGGGTGGGCAGAGTCTCCAACTGGTTTTACTACCAGTTCTACAGAACCAGACTGAACCGAGAGCAACCCACCACTGAAATACACCCAATCATTCCTATTTCATTATCAGCACTATCAGTGATCTACATGGGTAAGATTGTAGATTGATAGCCAGAGAATGATACTATTCATTTTTTTAGATAGTAGTCCAGCTTTATATTCACTTATCTCGGATTAACTCCAATGAATTCAGTAAGAAATTTCTGAGTGAAAAGTTATCTGCCTCCCTCCGGCATACGCAAGAATTCTCGCCACAATTGTTGGTTGGAAGGGACTGAAGCAGACAAGATGGAATTGGTTGAAGTTAGCAGTAACTTCCCACTCCCTTAATCCCCTTAAATACATTAGGTAAATGGGAGTCCCCACCCAAGTACACACACCCATGCTCCACCAATGCTGGTACGTTCTCATTGTTGCTCTGCCTACACCATCCGTCGCTTCCACCCGGTTCCGATGTTAGCTTGTCCTCACCCTAATCAACCCTCTTTTCCTTTGCCACCACTGTGTATTCACTCTCTTCTCCGACGTCACCACCGTGCCTACACCAGCAGTGTTCCTCCTCGTCGGTAGGCGCCCATCTTATAATTGCTGTCGGGATGGGGTCCCAACAAAAGCACCTAATCTGAGCAGATGTAATAAACTGCCTAATAATTGCAAACTAAATTCAAGATTAAATGTATCCTATGGATCTAAACCAGTGAGGGCTAATCTTTTCGCCATTGGGTCCCAAAAGTGCGGGGAGTACAGTGGGGGGTGGCCACCTGTGTGCCCACATCCATAATTCTATGCGCCCTGGTAGGTCCATTTTTTGCTCTCTTCTGGCTCCAGAGCCTCTTTAGGTGTCTGGGGAGGATGATAATGAGCCACTGGAGGCCAGAAACAGCCTTTTTCCCAACTTCCAGTGGGCCCAGAAGGCCCAAAAATCAGCTGGCCAGTGTGCACATGAGTGCCGGAGCTGTGCTCACATGCCCACAAATATGACTCCACATGCCACCTGTGGCATAGGTTCGCCATCACGGATCTAAACTATAATCCACTTACATAGCAAAGTAAAGTTTGGGATCAAAGCCATAATGAAACTTCAACTCTATGAGTTTAGAGAAATTTTTAGCTTTATAGGAACATTTGTTGCACATTTAGATATGAAAGGAGATTCATTTATTCATTAAGTAATCAAGTCAAAGCAGATTATAAAATTTCTAAGATGTGGAAGCTGACCTCTTAAACAGGCATTTAATTGTTATCTGGCTTCTTTAGGACACTTTATTCAACCCTTTCAATCTGTACTTAATTTGTTAAAATATGCTGCATTTTCCTAATTACTGTTGTTATCCATTTGCTGTAGATGCATATGGCTTTATTCTAGGATTGGAACTGTTAATCATTTATCTTAAATATTAAAGGAGAGAAAGAATGAGGGAGAATCACTTGGAAAAGAGGTGATGGGAATAAAAAGTATTTTGTTAATAATGTGAATAAACAAAACACTGAAGGAAACTGGAAGAACAAAGACAAATAATATTGTTTATTGCAAGAAGCAAAGGTATTTGTCATTACGTTTCAGCACTTATTCTGACTAAAAAAAGGGTAGGGATTGTGACAAGAATCCCAAAGACATTGGTATGGTATATGCTACATTTTTCTGGCATATTCTTATTGATTAAAAAGGTAAAGGTTTCCCTCGCGCATATGTGCTAGTCAATTCTGACTCTAGGGGGCGTGCTCATCTCCGTTTCAAACCCAAAGAGCCAGCGCTGTCCGAAGACGTCTCCATGGTCATGTGGCCGGCATGACTAAACATCAAAGGTGCATGGAACAATGTTACCTCCCCACCAAAGGTGGTCCCTATTTTTTCTACTTGCATTTTTACGTGCTTTCTGTTTTGTTCGTTGAGACTAAATAAGCCAGTCCAAGGTAGGTCCAACAAGATTTTATTCACAAACGTTCACAACTC
>JANHFP010004068.1:190297-203522 GCA_032468135.1 Calamaria suluensis | reverse complement strand
CTAAATTATTAATGTATCTTAAATAGAAAACTATCCTTAGATAGATTTTTACTCCAAAAGCATTTTATTAAAATAAACCTGATAAAAAATTTAAAAAATCCTGATTCAAGCAAAAAAAAAGTCTGATTTATTTTTTTTTAAAAATCTGATTTTTATTTATTTATTTTAAAAAAATTGATTTTTATCCACGCTGCTGGCCAGGTGCCCCCATTAAATCTTGGACAACAACTGGTTTCTTTCATACCCCTTAAATCTGCTGTTGCTTTATTGTTTAAACCAGAGGTTCCCAAACTTGGCAGCATTAAGGCTTATGGACTTCAACTCCCAGGAATTCTCCAGCCAGCTTTGCTTCTGGGAGTTGAAATCCATAAGCCTTAAAGCTGCCAAGTTTGGGAACCTCTGGTTTAAATCTTTTTCTTCCCCTTATTCCTTTTTTCCAGCAGGGTTCCAGGCAGGCAGATGCAGAATCTATGCTGAATAGGCTAATCAAAGATTCAGGAATTCACCCGTTCTGCATGCCAATAGAGCTGTTGCTGGTTATGAACATCATTTGGACTTCATTTATTTTAATTGCTTATGCAGTCTTACAGGAAAAGAAAAGAAGATAGAAGAAAGCATACGTGCCTCGCCACAACATTCTGAGTTTTTCACATTAAAAGAACTCTTGAACCTGGTTATTTAAAGTTGTTGCTTCAAGTTCAACTTTTGGTTTTTCTGCTGAATATAGTCCAGTTTGGGGGTGGCTGATGTAATGGAGACTTCATAATTTCCTAATCCGGACATCTCCCTCCACTATTTATTCTTGTCCTGCCCGGAATCAGAAACAAAAGTTTGGGAATACAGTGCCTAAGATTTCCAGCCAGACTGAGCACGGGTTACATTTACTACCGATTCTCTTCTTGGGTGTTTGGTGCATCCATTTTGCACTCGCACACTAGCTTCGCTCACGCATGCACGTTAATGTCCGTGCCACGCATGTGCAGTGGAGCACACACATTTCACATGTGCTCTGCACATGCACATTAAAGCACGCCAGGCAGCATGCGCTCTGCTCATACGCACCAGCATTTAGAATTGGAGAGGCGTTGCAGTCAACTCTACCGCACTGATTAAGGTGGTGAAAAATGAGAAAAAAAGGTAAAAACAGTGCAGGGCGGGAACCGGTTCGCTGATGTCATCCGGTCAGTGCTACCGGTTCGTGCGAACCGGGAGCAACCCACCACTGAGACTGAGATGCCTGAAAGCTGCGGTACCTGATCAGGGAAGGCCTTGATCTGAAGGCTGAATAAGATTGGTGTGAACTGACTGATGTCTCTCTGAGCCCACTACAGGAATCTCATCAGGTGTGGGAAGCCACCCCCATCCCTCCTAGAAGAATGAAATGTTGTGAGGAATATTTTGAAAAGGCAGGATGAAATATTTCCCCTAATAGGGAAATTTAAAAAAAATCTTAAGGGAGATAGAAACTCAGAGCCCGAGCTCCCTGCCCCCAAGCAGATACTGAGCTAGGGCAGCTTTTAGAAATGCAGATTTGGTAATCCATCACTCCCTGCAGCAACGTCTGAACAAAGTCCTCACCCAAGAGCCAACACAGGGCAAAGTCATTAAGCCATAATAATAATTATTGCATCACCCTCCAAACTTCAACCAAACTTAGCTCAGACTAGGATTTGTACTTTGCCTGTAGAGCCAGCTATGACCCTTAAATAACCCTTACATGACCCAATGGGAGTCTGACAACGGCCAATAGAACACATGTTTTTGCACAGGAAGAGGAAGCTCAAGTGCAAAGCCCAAATAAGGTATAAAACCCCTTACTGTCAACTCCGTTTTGTCAGCTGCACCAGAACCACAAATATGTGGTAAAGGGACCCTCTTTCCAATCAGCCTCCAGTCTCCATTTTGTCTCCAGTGCCTTTTTCCTGGCTTGGAACTGAACCAGCTGGATATTTCTTCCAACACATGTTAGTTGTGACAGTAAGAATGAATGTATTTTTCATTCTTATCTTCACTGCTAATCTGATGAGATTCTGTCATGCCTCTGTCAGTGTCTGACTCAGAGGTTGAGGAGGAACAGATGGCAGAGAGCAGTGAGGGAGAGGCTGGAGGTGAGACTGAGTATGAGGAAGAGCAGGAGCAGGCTGGATCCAGTGAGCTAGAGGCAAAGCCAGAGAGGGGAAGTTCAGAGGAGAAACTGGGAGCAGCTCTCCCACCTGATCCAAAAAAGGTCCACTCAGGAGGAAGTGGGAAATGAAATGCAACTGAGCTTGGGGCTTTAAAAGTAGCCAGTTTTGTAGAAATTCCTTGCTGGAGTCAAAAGCTGTTTTCTGCGTAGCTTCTCTGTAATCCTTGTTCCAGTTGAAAATACCTTAGTCATCCACGGACTGTGTGTTATCTCCTAACAACCAGGAGTGACTTGGACTGCAGCCAGGTTTGCCTTAATCTTGTTATGGCTCCTCTTTGCATCTGAAGGGAGTAGGCCTTGCTGGAAGAAAACTGTGAAGAGCATTTGGGGTTTGAATAAAAGACTGTTTGGATACAAGTGAGTGCATTCTTTTTTCTGCATCAAGCTGGGTCATCACATCCTGCTTGAGCAGGAGGCTGGACTAGAAGACCTCCAAATTCCCTTCCAGCTCTATTCTATTCTATTCCTTGTTCTGAAGCACCTTATGGAGGTAGAGTCAGCAGTGCAGAGCACACGTGTCATGAGGCACATTGTGTGCAACAGTCAAACTTAAGTCAGCTTTGGCTCCTTTAGCCAGCAGATCCACCAAGCTGTCTGGATTCAGCCTAGCCTTGCCTGTTAATTAGAAGGCAAGCAATGTATGAACTGAGTGAGGATTTAAATGGGTACGTACAGGTATTCCTCAACTTACAACAGTTCATTCAGTGAATGCTCGAAGTTACAATGGCACTGAAAAAAGGGACTTATTACCATTTTTCACATGTATAACTGTTGCAGCATCCTGTGGGGCTGTGATGGCAAACCCATGACACATGTGCCACAGGTGGCACACATCGCCATCTCCGTGAGCACAGGAGCCATTGCCCCAGTTCAGCTTTCCCGTGCACGCGCACACACCTCCCGCCAGCCAGCTGGTTGTTGGGTCTCCACCAAAGGGGCCCTTGGGGATGGGGGGCACACATATGCGCAGAGGTGGGATGTGTGCAGGGTGTGTGTGCATCTTCAGGGGTGGGGCGCATGCAGGGATCTGCACATAAATGCAAGGGGCCACAGGTGCATGCACAGGGGGAGGTGCGTGTGGGGGCCACACACTCATTGCATTTTACACTTTGGGCGCTCAATCTGTAAAAGGTTAGCCATCACTGCCCTAGGGCAGGGGTCGGCAATCTTAAACATTCAAAGAGCCATTTGGACCCATTTCCCACAGAAAAGAAAAAACCGGGAGCCACAAAAGCCCTTCCCATGCCAGACTATTTCCTGAGCAGCCACAAAACTAGCATATGTAGTTGTATCAAACATTACATTTTCTTCTGAAACTTTTCTTTCCTTGGATTTATCCGTAGTTGGCCTACCAGGGGTTGAAAAGCTCAATAAATTGTGTGCTAGCAGGTGGCGCACATTGGTAGTTGTGACACATATTTTGAGTGACAGGAGCCGTAGTATAGGGGTGAAAGAGCCACATGTGGCTCCCGAGCCACAGTTTGATGACCCCTGGTTTAAACCAATAAAAAGCTAAAAATATTTCTTTTTTCCCCTTAACTAATGTAGGGCTAGTATTAGATTAACCAACCTATAGATTTTAAGGTATCATTTATAGAGAAGCCCTCTGGATCTGCTGCAGTGATATTATGCAGCTTCTCCGGTAATATTACAATACTTATCAAAGCATACAAAACATTTGCTAGACCAAATCTGTCTGGAACCCGCACTGCATATTAGACATTAATAGAATCGAACATGTCCAGAAATATTTCACAAGAAGAGTCCTCCACTCCTCTGCTCGCAACAAAATACCTGATGCCACCAGACTTGAAAGTCTGGCTTTAGAAAATTTAGAACTACGCCGCCTTCGGTATGACCTAAGCATAGCTCATCTGCTTAAAATCATCTGCTACAATGACCCACCTGTTAATGACTACTTCAGCTTCAACCACATCAATACACAAGCACACAATAGATATAAACTTAAAGTGAACCGCTGCAAACTCGATTGCAGAAAATATGACTTCAGCAAGAGAGTGGTCAATGCCTGGAATGCACTACCTGACTCTGTGGTCTCTTTCCCAAACCCCCAAAACTTTAACCTTAGACTGTCTACTGTTGACCTCACCCCATTCCTAAAAGGTCTGTAAGGGGCCTGCATAAGCTCACCAATGTTCCTATTGTCCCTGTCCTAATGTTCCCTTTTATTCGTAACCATCTCATGTATTCACAATCATATTTATACTTTTATATATAATCTCTTATATACTTGACAAAATAAATGAATGAATGAATCAATCAATCAATCAATCAATCAATCAATCAATCTTCTAGTTACTTTTCCATGTAACATACACTTTCAAGGAAGTAAATCCTAATTAACATCATAGAGTTTGTTTTCAAGAAAACACACATAAAGTACCAAACACGCTATCTCAGAACTTGGCAAGAGATTCTTAAATGTTAGCTAGTTCCAAAAATAATTTAGCATTCCTAAAATTTTCCAGATTTAAATGTAGGGCTACATAACCTGAAAACTGAACAACACATGTACCTCTTAAAAACTTTGAATGCAGACACCCCAAACTCTTCAATGTTGGGTATATACAAGAATGACAACATTATAAAATATTTGGAAACGAATATTCCTATTAGTTATAAAAATCTCACAACTAATCATACCAGTTAAACTTTACTGATTTAGCTTTTGTTTTCTGCTTCATAGATTATCAATTCAGCTACCCATGGAGGGAATCCTTAGAAGTGGACATGTCCCATTATTATGTTATGTTGTCCATGAGTGAAGGGTGACACAATTTTCACTGGCTGCCCCATTTTTCTTCTCTTCAGATTGTTGCCTTTTAAGGAATTCATGGATTGAAAAAAATACTATTGATTTTAAAATGAGTATGTGCATTGCTTTTCCCCAGCAATTTTTTTTCCTGTAATTGAAGACCTTGATTCACTTGGACTGCTGTAAGAAATACTGTTAATACTGTAGGTAGTTCTCAGGGTATTATTTAATGCAAGTGAAATGTGGCATTAGTCTTCAAAAGCTTTTAAGTTTTTCCCCCTTTTATGTACAATGGAGCTCCGGTTTTTGGGAAGATAATCTCTTCTTCTTCCCTTCTCACTATCCATCTACCCCCAGCATATACAAGGAAAGTGCTTTGGCTGTTATGGATCTGCATGTGGTCCATCCACATACAATACTTCAAACCGTGGGAATGTTTTGCTCATTGATTTATCTTTAGATACTGGGAAGGGAAACAGGATGGTGAGACCAAATCATGTATCTCCTTTTAATTTCTGCTCTTTCACTCTGTAGCCAAGGTTTTATCCAAGCATTCTGATGGACTATGGTTACTGTCTTCTTAAGATGCTCAAATGCCAGCTATCTGTCTGCAATCTGGGGGGTGGGAGGCATGTTTCATAAAAGTATGTCACTTTCCTGTTTAGATTATTATCAATGTAACAAGGAACACATTTTTTTCTTGTCTCCTAAATTGTTGTATAAATATGATGACTGCTGACCCTGGGTCTGTAAGCCCCATAAGTGGTGAAGTCATAATTTCTGTAGTTCATGAACAGAAATATTCTCAGTTGTTGCACTGTTGGATATCTGGGGAAGTTGCCTCACTTGACTATTTTAATTGGTTAGCATTACCTCCCAGTGGCTGAAGTTTGAATGCAAGAAAACAGAACTAATAGCATTTCTAAGCAACTGCTGAGAGGGAAGAACATTTTCAAAAAGTGTGTGTTCAACATTCTGAATTCTGCTTAAGAATTCTCTAGAGGGAAACAGAAAGAACCCAAAATGAATAACTACTAGTGACTTTCTCATTAATTACACTCTGACAAGGAGTTGGCAGGTAAAAGGAGGAACTGTAGGTGGGGGAAACCTGTGGTTCACCACCACATTCCTTAAATTCATAAAAGCTGCAGAATATTTCACTGTTGGTCAGACTGGAATGGAGATAAAAATGTGAATTAAGAGGCAGAGTTGTTTGGATGTGACCTGAGATACTAGATGTGGCCAAGATAATGTACATTCTGAAAGGATCTAGAGTAGACTTCCCAATCTGATACTCTCCAAATAGTTAGGACAGCAATTCTATGAATTCTTGGCCAGTACATTTGTTTGGGGAGTTGCAATTTTAACACCTCCAGAGAGCACCACATTCAAGAAGGTAGTGAAGATATTGGATGAATGTAATCTCAATCTGCCCAAAAAAAAGATGTTTATTTTCAGAAACAGATAGCAAAGTTTGGCTTATAAGTCAGTTGTAACACCTATATTTCACAAATATAAAAAGGGGGGAATTGATCTCTGGAATCCAACATTCTTTGGTGATTTCATCCTTTAGTGAATATATATATATTAAATCAATCTCTGTGTTCCTGACACTGAATAACATTTCTGATCCAGAACAAGAGAAGAACAAGAGAAGTATTGGGAGTGGGAAAGAATCACAAAAAAAGTCATCTTGAGAGATCAATGGGCTCCCAAAATCGTCTTCAGAGATCAGTGGTTTTACTCTCTTAAAATGTAGTGTGGCAATTCATTAGATTAGCATTGTATCAAATTTAGTTATACTGAACTGAACTATTCCACTCCACCCTTCATATGTATAATACATAAATGTGAATGAAAATTGTAGACTATATAGAGAGAGAAAGATACCAGAAGCTAATCAGGATTTTCTCTCATAAGGATGAGTTCCATATGTGAAACGGTCTCAAACTGAGAGGTTATGAAGCATGACCCTGCAACATCCTTCTTTCAAGGAACACTGTATGACATTCAGCACACAAAGGGTGCTACAAAACAGCAGTGGATGGTATTGTGTGTGACCTTGCAGTCAACCCACATATTCTTGCAGCAACACAATTTCACTAAAGGCAAATTGTGCAGAGTTGGAGAGAGCAAGGAGGCAAGTGAGGGTCCTCCAAATTTATGCCAGCCCTTCTGTATCATCCATTAGATTGTTTCTGTAATTCCTAAGGAATAATATGTGCAGCAATACAAGTTTAGCTCTTGAAGGTGAAGTTTTCCATTCATTGCCTTGAACATTTTCTGCCTCACAAATTCTGAATGAAATTCCACTGTAAGGACTTATCCTTTCCCGGAGGAGCTGTATGGCTGCATAACCTTGAATGACTCGTATCTTTCTTCTGATACAAATCCCTTCTTTTCTGCTTGTAACAAATGTGTGATCAGTCAGGCTGAGCCATTATGTTTTAAAATCCTTTTAATCCTCTTTCTGGTAACAAAAACAACTGTGAGTGATCTTTGAGGATTCGGTATAGGGCAGAACACCTGCAGCTTAATATTTTATGTTAACAAACACCCCATGTGAGTCTAATGCCTCTTGGCATGTAAGAATGCTGTTGTGGAAGACGTCTGTAATAATGAGGCCCAACCTTAACCGTTGACCTTTTGCCTCCAAATCTAAATCTGTTTGTCTCTACTTCCAAACAGCCCAATGTATCATGGAAGTGTCAGCACAAATGATTTATTGTCCTGTTGGCAAGTCCTTTAGTACAACAGTGGCTCTTTCCTCTACTCAGCAAAAAAATCAGTCTTCCCTTTCAGGATTTCTTGATGACACAGTTCTGGGTCACATGAACTGAAAAGTCCATTTTCAAAATCTACCCTCCACCTGTGATCATAAAAACCTGCTCAGAGTACAACTTAAAAGCTTGAGCAGCTGCAATTTTAATGATTACTCAAGAGGATATAAATATGTTTGCAATCATACTGGCAGTAATAAAAGGCCTCTCTTAACCTGTAATATTTTTCAAAGTATGTTACAGTTCTCCTCTCTTCTCTCCTTTTACTTTTCATTGTAAACTTTATACATTTACCAGAACCATATTCCAGGCTGCCCTTACAATGGGTAAGGGTAATAACTTTGGCCAGGCAGTATCTGACCAACTCAAGGTTGCCACACTTAGTAGTAAGAAATGGCTGAGTAAATATAAACTCATATTCCAAATGGACAACTATATAAAATTACAACTGCCAAAACATCTCAGGGAGACATTTACCTGAGGAAAATTAGGATAGCTTGATACAATGGTTAGATTCAGGAGATTCCATTCTATCCCATGCAATGAACATACATTTATCTGTGGAGCTGAAGAGGTAGAAGATCAGTCTCATATATTCTTCGATTGCTGTTTATATAAGGGGAAGAGAGATAAGTACCTTGATCCACATATAAACCTATGACCCAGTGGGAGGCCCACATTAAAACAACAAACCTCATGTGTGACCAGAATCTGAAAATAACATTTAATACAGCACAATTTCTGACTAAAATGATCCGACTGAAATCAGCATATATGGGCCTGATTGGGGTAGACTGTGATAAAGGAATATAATTTTATGTCATTTTATTCTATTTTTAATATTTATGTATCAAATTATTGCATTTTATCCTAAAAGTATTGTATTTTAGCCATCTCTCATTTTTATTGTTTGTTTAAAATTGTATTGGTAATATGTGTTTGAACCTGTACATTGATATGGCCTGTAGGCTAATAAATATATAAATATAAAAGGTTGACTCAGCCTTCTAGCCATCCAAGATCAGTAAAATGAGGACCCAGATTGTTGGGGCCAACATGCTGTAAACTGCTTAGAGAAAGCTTTAAAGCACTGTGAAGTGGTACATAAGTTTAAGTGCTGTTGCTGTTGCTATGACTAGGAAGAAATAGAGAGTGCAAACCAGGAAGGGCTACATCAAGCAGGACCAGGATTTTCTGTTTTCTGTTTTTTGTTTTTGTTGGTAATTCTGCTGAACCAAATTTAAAATTTGTGCTAGTTTTTTTTTGACTTTCCAATCACAAAATGATGATAAACAATGCTATCAAAATTTAGCAAAGTTTTTAGAACAATTTTGAGGGTACGACCCGCCCATTCCTCCTGTATTTCCAGTACATATAACAAAATAGTTTGAGATACCATTATCTCTAGTGTAAAGCAGGGGTCCCCAACCCCTAGGCCAAAGACTGGTACTGGGCTTTGGCCCATTCAGAACCAGGTTATGCGAGCAGCAGACAAGCACATGCACACAGCTGCATTTATGTGAGTGCTCACACAAACGGAGCTGTGTGCACAAGCCTGTGGACTTGCCGCTCACACAGAACCATTTCCTCTCCATTCTCCCCCTCCCCAGTCTGTAAAACTAGAAAGGTTGAGGACCACTGGTGTAAAAATAAAACACTTCTATGGTACTGGACTGCCTGATCTTTAAAGTATGAACAATTGCATTTCCATGCTTTTTTCACTCAAGCAAAGATCACATGCTTCAAAATAGTCCTCTGGTCTGGGCAACTTTTCAAAATACATCTCTTTAAGTCTTATAGAGGAGTATTTTGAAAAAAAAATAGGAATGCAGTTTTCCAGAAAAATAAGACCATGAAATGCTGTAATATATTATAGAGTTAGGTCCAAAGAGCCCTTACTCAACCAAAATCATAGACAAAATTAGTTTGGTTGGATTAAATACATTAATCAATATATATAATATGACATATTTATGAAGAGATATCTTTGTGATAGAATGACTAATAGACCTTGGGAACACAGAGAGCATCAAGAGAATTTAAGAGAAGATACGGAGCCATTACAAAATTAATATTACATCCAAGTACAGGAGAGGTATGAGAAATAAGCTTAGAATAACCACACTAAGTATAAGTTGTGTAGGATAATTACTTTGGTAAGATTTAAAAAGGATGTTATAATTACGCTACTAGCAAAAAGGCCTTTCCAGAAATCCAAGTGGTTTATTGAGTTTGCCAACCTTGCAAGGTTTGGCAAGTATCTTTCCTCCAACATCTCTGTTTCATAAGATCTGCTAGGCATCCCATTACAATTTTTGAAACTTTTGATCACCTACCACCTAATCCCAAATGCTCTGGCCTTTATTCTCCAAGGTTGAAACCCTATTTATTTTTACTTAATCAATGAAATGTACTACAGAGAATACCAAATTAAGCTGTAGTATGCACATGGTTTTCCACTAGATCAATTATATATGAATGAAAGCAAGCCTACTGGAATAGCTTTATTTCTTAATTAAATTAGTTTGGTAATTTAGATTAATGTTTTTAAATCAATTTTGAAGCCAAAATATAAATAGAAGAGAGTAACAGAGTTGTAAGGGACCTTGGAGGTCTTCTAGTCCAACCCCCTGCTTAGGCAAGAAACCCTACACCACTTTAGACAAATGGTTTTCCAATCTCTTCTTTAAAACTTCCTGTGTTGGAGCATTCAGAACTGCTGGAGGCAAGTTGTTCCACTAATTAATTGTTCTGTCAGGAAATTTCCCCTTAGTTCTAAGTTGTTTCTCTCCTTGATTAGTTTCCATCCATTGCTTGTAGTCCTGCACTCAGGTGGTTTGGAGAATAACTAAAACCTGCTGCAAATATTTTTAAACAGCCAGCCACTGAAATTAGACAGAAGCTCCAAATCAGATTATCTCTGATGTCATTGAATGTTTTTTTAATTTACAAATCTTTCCCTTCTTACTACCTTCTGACAAAAGTGTGTATAACTTAATAAGCTATATTGTTTAAAATTTTGGGATGGTTATTATTTTACTCAGTTTACCTGAGTGTATATGAAAGGATTCTATCACCAAACAGGAAACATATGTGTTCCTATACACATATGTCATATAGAAAATAATCCATGAAGAAAAGGTAAATATGGACACTCAGATATTCAGATACAGCAAGACTTTTGAAAAATTTCAAGAGAAGGAAAAAGCCATAAAGCACTAGCTGTATTTATCCACGTCTTATTGTCATTCTTCTAAGCAATTTGGATTATGCTCTCCTGCTTAATGTCTATGGAGAGTCTCAGTCATCCAAGTCATAGTTGTCCCAAAAGTGCTTTTTCAAGAGGCAACTGGCCTTTCTGGTTTTTCTCTTTTTTTTCCCTTTTTCAAACAAAAACCAGAAAGGCCGGGTCCTCTTGAAAAAGCACCTTTCAGACTCTCCTGCTTAACATACATGTTATCTTTACACTGAGCTTATAAAGTTGGCATGAGCCATGATAAATGGATCAATTTTATTCAGTGAAAATTCTAGTTATATGGAATTTTGGACTCTGAAACTGGATTGTCAATTTCACTTCTCTTTGAAATAGAGTTTTAATATGAATAAGTAAGGGTTACGAGGTGGTAAAAATTTTAGTTTACTTAGTTAGCTGCTTTCTTTTGCATGGCCAAAGGTTCCTGTTTTCTCTCAGGTAGAAATTTCTTTTGACCTGGAGCCAAAAGTCTCCCTTCTTCTCAAAAAAAGAAAAGAAAAAGATATCTGGAACTTTTCAGGATGTTGGCTTACAATAGGATAGGACATTATCAAGAATTGAACCTTGGATAAGATTGTTCCTATTCAAGGATACTGACATTGCAAACATGATTTCATACAGCTAGACAGTTATTAAAAATATAATGTGATAACCTAGGAACATGTATTCAAGGTATATTTTACCATGCTATTTCTTGACATAGTTTGTTTTTCTCATTCTGCTTGTGAAAGCTTGTAGAATAGTTATCCTAGCATTGTTTTTTTGTTTTTGCAATCTTATGACACTTTAAAGTCAACAAATGTACTTTAGCCTAACCTTTCTTGGGTTTGGTTCACAGAATTTCATGTTAGAATATGTTTGTGATTCTTAAGTGTCATAAGTCCTTTCTTCAGAAACAATATGTTTTTGTATCATTTACTGGAGTTTGTACTGATAATACAATTGTCAATCTTTTTTCCCCTCCTTTATTTTCCATTAATTTTGTTTTATTGCTGCCAGTGGCTGGAGAAAGTGATTTCTCCAATCAACCACAGGACCAAAAATCCAGAATGTCTTAAGAAAAGCATTGTGGCAGACACCAGGACAGTCAAAGAAGACACCCCCAAACACCAGAAGCAAATTAAAGAAAACAGACAACTTGTTTTGCCACTGGAGGAGAAACCAAACTCCTTTGATTCATGAGAAGTCCTCCATATTCCTCCCACACACACTCTTGTTTTGATACCAGTTGAAATTGTGCCAGTTGGGGCCTATTTAGTCTGGTTTTATGTTCATTCCAACATGAATACAAACTCCTTGTTTATTCTTAGAGCCACTCAAGGGGTGAGGGCAATAGAAAATCCCTGACCCTGTTAAGTCTTAGACAATATCATCCTGTGGTAAAATGGTCACGTTTGTTCCCCATTCTACATTTATCAGCAATTTGGAATGATACCATTACATGATATTTTAAATGCTAAAGAGAGAGAATGGGTCTGTAGTGGCATGCCAAAAAGCTCGTTCAAGAGGACAGTGAACTGGCTCACTGTAAGAAGTGGGTTAAAATCAACAAAAGCTGAGTTTGTTTCTCCTTCACTCTCACACAAATTTGAGAAAAAAACTTGAATGTCACTAGGTAAAGTACAGGAAATGTCAAGAGGCACATATCAGAGTGCTCTGAGGGCCATAAAATGCATCTTTATATTTGATGTAAATAATTTATCTGACAAGAAATGAAACACGGGCAGAGAATTCTTTTCTGAGACTGGCATTTATGGGCTGGGAGGGGACACCATTTGGAGCAAAGGAGGTTTACCTGTATTAGATCCAGAGAAGATATTTTCCCCATGACCAGAGTAGTAGATAAAAGGATTAAATTCGCTTCCATACATATTTCCATTAATAATCTACCTATGTCTGATGGATCCCAGAAGCCATATCATCTGCTGAGATACTCATATAAAATATTATTTCCCCTGAAACTAGATTGGCCCCATCCCTTTTGACTTTTCGTAAGGACTTCAAGATTTGGTAATGCTTGGGGCACCTGGAAGACTGGAGACCTGTCCCCATGGCTCCATTAGCCATTTTTATCCTTCCTTCAGTCAGGTGTAATATTTTTGCTTTCATTCTGTTACTGTGGCTTTTTAGATTTTTGAATTTATATTGGTTTATATTGGGGGGGGGGGTTTTCTTTGAAAACATTTCGCTTCTCATCCAAAAAGTTCCAATTGCTTTCAAGGCCTCCCTAT
>JANHFP010004068.1:121612-131825 GCA_032468135.1 Calamaria suluensis | reverse complement strand
ACACTGGACACCAAACCCACGGATGACCTCACCCAGCGACTTCACATAAATGTTGAACAGGAGGGGTGAGAGCACCGGCCCCTGTGGAACCCCACATGTTAGGGGCCCAGGGGTTGAGCTCTGCCCCCCTGCCAACACAAATTGTGAGCGGCCAGAGAGAAAGGATGAGAACCACTGCAAAATGGTGCCCCCCATCCCCAGTCCCCCCAACCACTGCAATAGGATACCATGGTCGATGGTATCAAAAACCGCCGAGAGGTCTAATAAGACCAGGACAGAGGATAGTCAATGCAAAAATATATTTAAGGGCTGTATTTTCCAACAGCCAGTTTCTAGAAGATTTATAATTGTAGCCAAATAATACTCTTGTAAATTTTAAGTAATTTATAGGTTATGGATTATGTAGGAAACCTGCTTTATATTGCCATAGGTCACTTAATTATTTACAGTGCTGAAAAACAACTAATTCAGCTTTCTCTAATGATATATAATTTCATCTTTTAATTTCCACAGTCCTTGATTATTGTGATTAAATGTGTTGCAACTTTGGTTGGGATTTTAAAAATAGCATCTGCTGCCACGTCTCTCAAAATGCTTTTTTTCCCTCTCTTTTGAACATGGCTAATATTTTAAATACTGTTATAGCTGCTAGCGTAGCAATTTAAACATTTGTTTTCTGTTGAATGCCTAAATCAAGAAAGAGTATTTCTTATATTTCTCTTAAATAGAAAGTGATAGTTTAAATTGGCATTATAGCAGGTAACGTGTTCAAGTTAAAATTAGTTGTCCCAACTTTTTGAAATAACTATACTGTACCTTGTTACGCTTTACTAAATCTAGGTCAAAGAATCTTTGCATTTCCTTCTCAACAATCCTTCCCACTCTAAATTCAACCTGAACCTAGCAAGATCATGGACTTTACATGTACTTTTCAGTTACCGGCAGTTATTTTTTGCCGTTTTTATTGTATATATTGTGAAGAATGTTGATCTCTTTCCATTTAAGAAAATATTTATGGAGCCTTGGAAAATGGCTTTGCAGAATAGTGCAGACATTTTTTTAAGCTTTCAATGCAGATTCTTTTTTTCCTGAGTTCCTTGTAGCAATTCTCACTTCTTTGGCTGTGATACAGAATCATCAGTCAGTTTGACACTATTTTAAATAAATCGGCAGTTGCTTGACTCACAAAAACCCTGTTGATAGCAATGGAGATGAAGTGATAGAATTGTATTGGGACACTTGCTACGGATAACTCACCCAAATACCTCAGTTGGATTCCTACTCTTTTTTACCAACTTTAACTACAGTCACACCTTTCTGATAGCTTACAGTATTTTTATTTACACATACAAAGCAATCCAATTAAGATTCAATAAAGCTTAGAATTTCATGAGATACTCAAATAGAAAGACACCTAAATGATGTTGTTTTTGTGTAGAATTTGTTTTTCTATTCTAAATAAAATTACAGTTGGTAATTTTATATATTAGCATTATATTCCAAAAATTTCTTTTTTTGAATTATAGGTCTCTAGGTATCTGCTTTTTAATGTTCCCTGAAGTTATAAGAGCTGAAGTAGCTGTAGTTTCCCCATTCTATGTTGAATTTCTCCAGCTATGAAATTTCCTAATAATTCTATTACAGCGGCTGCTTTTTGTTCTCATTTAAATGTCTGATTCATACTAAAAAAAGATAAATGGGTCAGAACTGGTTAGTATATGACTGGGAAATAACTGGAAATTCCAGAGTTGGAGATTTGGTCTGGGAGAAAAAAATCCAACCTGTAAAAAGGCAATAGTAAATCACTTCCATATTATTGTAAAGAAAATAACCTAGATATGTCTGTGTAATTGTCCTGTGCCAAGATTGACTTGGAGAACTTCCTGTATTCTTTTTTCATTTTGTTTATACCATTATCCAGTTGAATCTTAGTTTAGACTCTTGTTATGGAATAATAGTGTTGCTTTTGTAAACTGCTTCTGATTTTTTTATGAAAGGAAAGGTACTATTTTTTTATGAAAGGAAAGGTACTAATTAAAGTCTATAGAGCCTACATTTAAAGTTTGCCTGGATCTCTAGGGCCTGGGCTTGTGGAGATCTGATTTAAAGATATCTAATGCCTGTTATTCTTCAACCCTCTGCACAGTATGGAGCAATATAGCAATCAGGGTGGAATTAATTTAAATACATTATTTTTTTTAAAAAATGAATAGTTTTTATTAAGCCATTGTCAAACATATGTAAAATAAAAATGAACACTCACCAAAAGTTAAAAAACATTATGCAAGAAGTAAACAATTTGAATAATTGATTGAATCATGTCGAGGTCCACATCGACAGTTTGAATAATACCTTCCTGTTTGGAATTGTGGTTACCTTTTCCGGACGTCGTAGGCAACAATTCAACGATTCTTTGCACCTGAGTGTGGTGGTGGGGTTGTGGTCATTTAGGGTTTAGCATCATGGGTGTAATGTTAGGTTAGTTGTGACAGATATAAAGGTTTAGCTCCGCCCACCTGGATGTGGTGTGAGGTGTGATTCAATTATTACTGTAATTACATTATGTATTTAATATTTGTAAGAGAATCAGCAGCAGCGCAAACTTTAATTTGTTATCTGGCCTCAGAGCTGAGCTTCACGCTGCATCTGAGTTTTGTGGTTTGTTTTCTGGCGGCTTTATTGGAGATCTGATAATCATTCATTATAAAGAGTCAGCATAATTATTAATATAATTTATTCACTAGTCAAAAAGTTTCTAAACTTAACAATTTCCAGGAAAAATGCATTCTTGCTATATACAATAACCCAAATATACATTCTTTAGTATACATGTAAACTTCATTTTTGTAAGACACTATACATAACCGTGCAAAGTAATTATTTAGAGGTTTTTCAGAATAATTTAATCAAAAAAGCAGTACGTTTATCTCAATATCAAACAAGTAAATATATACTGGTGAAGTTATTAGGCATTGAAAGAGCTCAAGTAAAATTAACTGTGATAAATATTTGGACAGCATTTTTGGCATTGATAACATCCTTCACCACTTTTTAGTTGTTCTAATATTGTTTGCCTGGCTAACTTTCTTCAAATAAAAATAAATTGCACATAAGAGAATCATATGCATTTTGAAGTAATACATCTATAGTTTCTTAAAATAAATACATAACGAACTACAGAGGAAAAATAATTATATTCAGTTCTTTCTCAATTTCTACATGGCAATGAACAGGGGGTAGGGGGATGATCCAGACAGGTAAGACAGCAGCCATGACAGTGAAAGTAAAGCTGCAGCCTTTTCTATATGTATAAATATCATGTGGTAGAATTTCCCAAACTTTCTTCAGAGTACTTTCTGCAAGGTGTTTAATGTGAAAGGAGGATTATCTATGCAAAGTCATGTTCTAAGCATTTGAAATTATTTTGGAAACTTGCTACAGCTTTACCATGGCTATATATTAAGTTTTAGTACTATGCATCTTTCTTGATGTATCAATTGTTCTTTTAGCAAGGAAGATTGCCTATTTTTTATTGTTTCACCAATACCTTGACATAATCATTTGTACATATTGTTCCATTTATGAAATCTCAGGGTAACAGTTTTCCTCTCTAGAAGATTATTACCTAATTTATTTTATTATACATTTTATCTAAGAATTTCCCTGCATTATCTGTTCTGATTGATTAAGTGTTGCCTGGTTCAATTTTTTATTTATTTATTTATTATTAAATTTATATACCGCCCCTCTCCTCACTGCCTTGTACCAACAAAGAGAGTGTTTTTAGTCACATGCAGAGATATATAAGCAAACTAAATTTTCATTGCCTGCTTCTTTCTCTGACCTGGTTATTCCTGTATCTCTGGTGCATTTCTTTGAGGGACAGGGTTTAGGAGAACCGGTTATGGATCAATGATGTGCTAGGTCTTTCTGCCATACATTACATGGCTAAAACCTTTTAATTAGATACGTCTGAATACCATTAAATCAATAACAGTGATATTGAAGGAGAAATTTCATTTTGAGGAATGGTGCAGCAAAAAAAAATCAAGTCAATAGTGATAGTCTGCCTAATGCTTGATTGGCATTACTGAATACATACACTTATAAAAGTGGAATAGTAAAAGAAATATGTTTCAAATTAAACCATCATAATGTGATCATAATTGTATTTTTGTTCAATTACAAAGAATACTGATAGTAACTTCAAAGGTTGGTCTATAAGTTATATCTAAAGCAAATAGTCCTCCAGAATAAGAATATGGTGCTATAACAAGATTTCCTAATCTAAATATGAGAGTTATTCAAACCTTCTGCCTCAGCATCTGAAAAGCTATTCTCAACGTGGGCAACTGGGTCTTGAGGTTTTTTTGTTTTACTGCAACATTTACATTTTGCGCACAAATGAAATAACTTCATTAAAATATTTTGACAATGTGATCAAGGATGCTGCCAAGATCGTACGTGTGAAAAATGGTTATAAGTACTTTTTCCTGTGCTGTTGCAACTTTGAACTGTCATTAAATGAATGTTGTAAGTTACAAGTACCTATATATCCAGACTCCTTGCCCAGATGTAGTTATGCCAATGAATATGAATTTAATGGATTATGAATAAATGTTAAAATCATTGTTAGATTAAGCAAATATTTTCTTTCTTTAGAAATTTGAGAACATTTTGAGGTTTGGGGAGGAAGGCTATCTTACAGCATTGAATTAATGACTGAGAAATATTATTGCACAACCAGAGGCTCAGATTCAGAAAAATAATTAAGACTATACATCCATCTTCAGTGGGTAGAATATAAATGGATAAGAGCTAGCCAAATGGTTAAATCTCCCATGTTGAAAGTGAGGACACTTAAAACTTTGCTTAGCTTTCTTGGATTATATTCATGGAATTAAAAGAAACTTCATCTGGGAAGCATTTATTACAACAAAGAAGCTGAGTTGACAAAACATGCATATGTGCAGAGCTATTCTTTAGAATGGCAATTGGCACCCAGGCCGACCTTGAGTTCTTCTGTTGCCAGTGAATTGGAAGCCAAGAGCCATCAGAAGCTACCACCAGTGGTCCGATCTATTTCAAACTGATTATCGGGAAAAGAAAACTAAACTTCTCTAGTGTAGAAGAGATGGCATCATTCCTACAAACATGTCTACCTAAATTTACTGCTAGACATTTTACAAGAAAAAAATCTTAACTTTAAAAAAACGAGGGCAGTGTATTTTGCATTGCCGAGACTTCCTTATTACCATTAACACTATTCTTCAGATTCAGAATGTATCATTCCTTATCTGACATATGTTTATTTTTCTACTAAAGACAGTTCTGGGACTGCGGGCTAGATTCCAGGGCTTAATTTTGGAATAAAAAGAATTACACATCTTTCTTTCTGACAGCCTTTTTTTTAAACAGATTAATAGTGTCTTCCTAAACAGCCTTTTATTTTTTTAAAATCTCCATTCCTTAAAAAAAAAAAAAAATTGTTTTGTTCAAATTGATGGGTTGTCTTCTATTAGTGGATATCTTTAAAAGGCATAAGCTGTGTGAAGAATCTCGAGTACAATGTTAACTTTTTGAAGGTTTAGAAAAATGTTTCTTAATACATTTAATATTGGTTACTGATGTTGAAGGGGACACGGTGGCTCAGCAGGTAAGACAGCTAAGTTTGTCGATCGGAAGATCAGCACTTCAGTGGTTCAAATCCCTAGTTCCATGTAATGGGGTGAGCTCCCGTTACTTATCCCAGCTTCTGCCAACCTAGCAGTTTCGAAAGCATGTAAAAAATGCAAGTAGAAAAAATAGGGACCACCTTTGGTGGGAAGGTGCGCCTTTGGCGTTGACTTATGCCGGCCACATGACCACGGAGACGTCTTTGGACAGCACTGGCTCTTTGGCTTTGAAACGGAGATGAGCACCATCCACTAAAGTCGGAAACGACTAGCACATATGTGCGAGGGAAACATTTATCTTTACCTTACAGCTTTAGCAACTATAGCAAGTAATTACAGGTAGTCCTCAAGTTATAATAGGTTGCCTAGTGACCATTTGAAGTTACAATGGACTTTCCTGAGATACTTATGACCCCGTTCTGAATTCTGACCACATGTCAAGGGCCGGACAACAGGTTCATTCAGCATATACATCCATGCAGTGTCCCCAGTCATATGATCACATTTTATGACGTTTTCGCTGAAAATTGGTGTTTATTTTCCGCAGAACTGGTTCACCAGACTGTGGTGTTCATTTAACAACCGCTGCAAAACAGTTAGTAAAATTGGATTGGTTACTTGGATGACTTGCTTTATGACTGTCATGACTTACGACTACAACAGAAAGGCTCCATCGTGGTCATAAGTCATGGACCATCCGTATATGTTTTTAGTGTTTTTTCCTGAAACATTGAAATATATTGTAGAGTAGTACCACAAAATATTGGGAGGTGCAGAAGAAGTCTTCACTTCTGTCTACATTTACCAATCCTGTCAGAGCCTAAAGGAGTAACACTACATACCCTGATCCAGATTAAATTCTCTGTTTCTATTTCTGATTCTGTGGAATCTCATCTCTCTTTCTGTATGAAAGCAGTTGCAAATGAGCAAATGAGGACTGAATAATAACTCGGGTCTTCCTATGTACTTCTAAACACTTTTCTTAAATTAATGCACAATAAAGGAAAACCTTGCAAAGGTTGGTTTCAAGGTCCACATTCCCCTCTATAAATGTTGCCTTGTATTTTAAAGGCTTGGTGTTTCTCAGATTATGGCATGTCACAGTAATATTTTGAGCACATTTTGAGATGAAAAGCAGATTTCCACGCTGCTGGTAAGGGTTTATTGAAAAACGATGGACTTCAGCTTTGCAGCGGGGAAAAGTATATTTTATTTAAATAGAATCTTATATTCTGGGGTGAGGGGATCAAGAGAAGGCACCATCAGCTTGCTAAGTAAGTAACCCAGGGGTCTCATGGAAACTTATTTTTCGGTCTGGCAGTTCAGTGAGAAGCAATCTTTGACGTTTTTAAGCCCTTTCTAGCACTGGGAAACCAGAGAACCATGACAAACCAATTAGCAAGTTGGATATCGAGGTGGGGTGTGTGTAACAGGAAAAACAAGTGCCAGACCTTTCGAGTGACAATTTGAGAAGCAGGCAGTTCCCTGGAGGTAATTCCCTGGAACGTTAGAAACACCTTGTACTGCAAGACCAAGGTTGAGTCATTCCAGCTACACACTTGACCAAGGAAACGGGATCCAACTGCGCTTGTGTTGGGCTGACGGCAGGCAACTCTACTGGCTAACAAGTTTGCATTTTGGATTCTGACCAGGTTGAGCCAGTTACTAGCTACTATTTTTTTTTCTACTCTGTGAGAATGGCCCTAAAACATAGCAGCAATATTCGCCAGCACATTTTTTTTTTCTAACTGGAACATCTTGCTGTATTATTATCAACGTTCCTCAAATATCTCTGGTGAGGCAACCAAGACTATCCAGTTGACAAAGTGGAGAAGAAAGGTGGAGGTCAGGAGCATCCGGCAACAGCATACAAGGATCAATAACTGGAAGCACCTAAGCAGCACATCAGAAACGCATCTTTCATCATCCAAAAGGTATCATGACTCTCCTCAAACTTTTTCTCATGGCTTTCAGCTTTGTCTACTGGGCAGCTGGTCTAACCATGCTCACCATTGGTATCTGGGCCAAGATTTCGTTAGGTACCTACCTGATGTTGTCAACCAATCAACACCCTCCCAACCCCTTCATTTTGTTGGCTGCTGGCATCACTGTCATCGTGTGGGGCTTTCTGGGCTGCTTTAGCGCTGCCGCTGAACACCGTTGCCTCCTGCGCACTTATGGGGGCTTCCAGCTGGTGGTCTTGGCTGCTGGGCTGACAGCAGGGCTCTCTAGCTTGCTTTACCGCGAGGATATTGCTGAGGGTTTCCAGAATGGACTGCGAGAAGCCATACATTCCTACAGCAAGGATGAGGAAAAGGCAGAGGCCCTGGACTTTGTTCAGCACAGCCTGAATTGCTGTGGCATAGAGAGTTACCGCGATTGGTTTTCCTCATCCTGGTCGGCGGAGCAACAGGCACCCAATCGCTCTGTGCCCCTCAGCTGTTGCAGAGCCCGAAAAGGTTGCCTGCATGCCCCACTCCCTCCCGATGCCAGAGGTATTCACCACAATGGCTGCTTCAGCAAGCTGCATGACTTTGTCAGCTACAATATGTTCTACATTGCCTCAGCTGCACTTGGACTGGCCCTCATGCAAGTTGTGGGGATCATCCTTTCTTGCCTCCTGGCTGCACGTGTCCTGCCACAGGGAGAATCACCTGCAGGGACCACCCCACACTGAATATGGAGTCCCGAGAGCCTTCCTTCTTCCAAGGCCCTGTAGCCTTCTTCCATAAACTTCACTTTTCAGGACCAAATTCACCAACATCTGTTGGATTGTTGCATATCCGTCGGCTCCTTTGCTCCATCTAGCATTCCTGATTCTTCAGTGGTTCCTTTTCATTATTCTCCATCCTTTTTATCCTTGTCACCATGGCAAGAAACTACTAGATGTTTTTCCTTGTTCTCTTTTCTCGCAAGATAGAACAATGCTATTTTGTCTTCCAGAACTCCAGCCTCCTCCAATTAGCTTCCTTCTTAACACCTCTAGCAACCGGAATTGGCAGCACTTCTATCATTCAACTGGAGATTTTTTTGGCTCACTTCACATATAATTAAAGTGTAAAGCTATTCTTTAAAAGCTAAAAGGAAGAACAAAACCTCCATTCCCCCCCCCTTCTGTCAGCCAGTGAAACCTTAGTGATATCAGTTTGCTGGGGAAGGGGTGTGGAGAGAATTGAGAAGAAAACACAGATTAAGTTTAGAAGGTAGTCTTAGTATTATGATAAGAATGTGGAGAAGGGGTTTGTAACTTATTATAATTCAATCATAGTATGCTGTAATATGTTTCTTGAAAAAAATAGAAACAGGTCCTGTTGCTTCAATAGAGTTTATTCTGAAGGAAATACTTAGGATTGCAGGCTAAATGGCAGTCCTCATGCTCTCATGAAAATTGTCTTTGACATCATGTTGTAGGTCTTAATTCACCAACTGTTCCTCCTTTAAACTGTATTCTGACAGGCAATTTAGCCACATTATTGCTTGCTTGTTTTACAAATAATTGGCTGAAGGAAACAAGTTTTTTTAACAATAGACATCTGCATAAAGCCCTTCAGATTGCATCACACAGCAGCAACTTCATTAAACAATGTGCTTCTTTCTAAGATTAATCACACTGTGCATAACTTTATCCGACCGGAAGCCAAAGCTTTTCTTAATCAAAAAGAACCAGAACATTCTGTCCCCATAAAGGGAAACATTTTGTGCCCATTTTTAAAATGAGAATTAATAAAACACAAAAGATTAGATCTAGGCTTAAGCATGCTGGTCTCTTAACCACTACATGCAATCAACTTTCCGAGTTCAAAGGCATAGGTTGCTTAACAATAGTAATTGGGAAAGGGATTTCCATTGCTAAGCAATATGGTCACAGGATAATGCTGTTTAGTGACAGCAATTCTGACAGTTCCCTGGTTACCATTGTTAAGTGAATCATCACAGGTTATTAAGCGAGGACCTCACCTGAGACCATGACTTCCAGCTTCGTATCAGCTTCCCCACTGACTTTGCTTGCGGAAAGCTGGAAGGAAAGTCACAGATTGCCTGATCGCAGAAGATTGTTGCAGTTAGAAATCCATGCTGGTTGTCAAGTACCCAGATCACAATCACATAAACGATCACATAATTTAGATGGTCACAAGTATCAAAAGATCAGTCACTGAACAGGTATTGCTAATCAAGCACTACCTATACTCTAAAACAGGAGTCTCCAACCTTGTCAACTTTAAAGATCTTTAAGGCGATCCATGGCATCGGACCAGAGTACTTACAGGACCGCATTCTGCCAATAGTCTCCCACCGACCAGTGCGTTCTCACAGGGAGGGGCTGCTGAGGGTCCCAATGGCATCTATGTGCCGTCTGACGACCCCAAGAGGCAGGACCTTCTTGGTGGGAGCACCAGCCCTCTGGAACAAATTGCCCCCAGCATGCGGATGCTCTCCGACGTGAAAGTGTTTCGTCGGGAACTGAAGACATTCCTCTTCCAGCAAGCTGGCCTGGGATGATCGGGGTTTTAAATATAAAAATTTAAAAATTAGCTTTT
>JANHFP010004068.1:80460-90505 GCA_032468135.1 Calamaria suluensis | reverse complement strand
GATGAGAACCACCATAGGACAGTGTCCCCCAATCCTAACCCCCCCATCCGCTGCAATAATATACCATGGTCGATGGTATCAAAAGCCGCTGAGAGATCTAACAGGACCAGGACTTTTCCATAAGTTCTCATAGTATACTAACTTCAGTGCGCCTTCTTCATTGTCCTTCAGATATTCTTCCAAAGCCCTTTTGCCTTCTTTAACTGTTAGTGTACTTGCAACATTCCGTGCCATCTGTTTTCTTGGTAAATAGAGTCTATCAACATTACTACATGAATGAATACCATGATTCATGTCATTATTTTTCAGGTCTTTATGTTCAGGGCTTTTACTTCTGTTTTAGCCCATTCAAGTAGCTGAAATATCTTGGCTGTATATATTCAGACAGTTTTCTAGAATCTTCTATTTGTATGGTATGTTTCTATATAGACTCAGATTGTTCCTGTAAAGAAGGTGGAATAGCTTAGTAAATGTTTATAGCAATGGCATCACTTATTCAGTATTATTGACAGAAGAATCAATGCAATGATGAATAGTAGAGTATTCTTGAAAAAATTATCTTGATATTAACTTTTCTCAGTATATCACCATTGATGAGCAATTATGTCTTTCATTGTGTCATTGATCTTTGCACAAAGCTTCTGATGCTTCTACTGAGTCCTGTTATTTCTAGGCACTTGATTATCAAATCATATGGCAGGTAATTGAATGCTTTCTTGTAATCGATCCAAGCTAAGTTCAGTTCTGAACTGGGTGAAATGTTAACAACTAGTTCACATGAACCAGTACGAACCAGTGTGAACCGGCTGAAGCCCCCCTCTGGGTCTCATCTTCCTCAGAGAATGCAAGCTCCACAACCAGTAGTGCTTCACTGGATGATGGTGGTGGTGATAGTGCTGGTGGTGATGCTGGTGGTGTTGGTTAAGCACAGCAAGCTCACTACAGTAGCATGATCCACTATCAGGCTTTGGGTCATTGTTTCATATATCAGATTGCACATTTATTTTGTTTCAAAAAAGAAAGGGGGGAAAGAAATATTGTGAGGCAGTAAGTTATAAATTTCCATTTTAGGATGTTACACTAACAATACATCATATCTGGCTCTGTTCAACATTCCAAAAGTGCACATTTGAACAGATGTGAAGAGAGGACTATATATCTTAAATTTAAACTTACTATATTGGCAGCCTGACCTTTCTTTATTCTTTCCAGCTAATCCGGTTCTTATCTTCCTTATAAATATACAAGCCTTGTGTTGTGCTGAAATGAAAGCATGTAGCAAGAACAACTAATCTCTACTCTTGCAAGAGAATAGAAAAGGCAGGTTCTAGACACTGTTAAATGGGGAAAAAAATATGTATCCCTTAATAAATTATCCATAGCTGTAGGTTCTAGTTCTAGTTCCAATACTGCACTTTTCTTTATCTGCATGATTTCTATATTCTGATCTAGGCTTCCTGAAAAGCATAAATCACAATTTTAGTCTCTAAATATCTCTTATATTGAGACAGATGTGAATTATGGTGATTCATAGCCTGTAATGATTCACAAACAGTCTGTGAAGATTCTGACAGATGTCTGCTTGAGTTGATAGTAATGGATAAAACCCATTTTATATCCCTTGAAACGCTGCCAGAGACCTAATTTTCAGTTAGTTTTGCAAGGCCAAATGGAGCACAGAGTCAAATGGACTTCTCAGAGCTTGAATTGACTATATGAACTAATTGCTTCCTGCAAAGGCTCACATCCTTTTGCTCCTCTTTTATGTTATGGGAGGGGCCAATCATCTCCAAGCCTTACTCCTGAGTCACCCTTTTTTTTCTTAATTGTTCTTGCCTTCTGGCAGCTCTGTGCATTTGCACACTGGGAACAGGCTCACACTGTTCTTCTACCTGGCTGATGTCAGATTCTGGAGGCTCCAGTGGCAGCACATAACTAACAGATGACTCTGGCCCCCTCTCTGCCTCCAATGCAGAGGCCTCATCCAAACCTTCCCCAGACTCCAGGACTGGCCCACATTACTCCCCAACCTCCTCACTGTCTGAATATAGGCCTCCATCTCTGCTGCACTGCCATTGTAAATCTATCCCAATTGTACCTCCAGCTGTCCAATTGTTTTCATGGAAGCCTAGTGTAGAACATTGGCAAGGCCCAGGGATACCTTGGAGATGAGAAAAGTGGGAGAACATTAGAGAACATTTCTAGCACAACTGAGCAAGGCACGTGAAAGTGTTATCATTTGTGCAGCTCTACCACAACAACAACAACGGATCAGAATATTAAAGTAGGTTTCAAGAGTGCAACTGCATAGATCCATTTCCTAAATAACCAGAACAGAAAAAAAGAAAGAACTTTCAGCAAGCTAGAAAAAGACTACTTTCACTGCCTTTATTTATTATTTATTTATTAAATTTAACCTTGAGAATGCCTAGAAGGAGGAATGGTTCAAAGTACCTTCTTATGGCCTGACTATTCTACCAAACCACCTGATTTGCCTCACTTTGCCTGGTTGAAATTGAACTTAAGTGTGATACTGGAAGAAGCGCCTCTACTCTGTATCAGTGGGGATGGGACAATTCCCCTTGTTGTGATTGTGGTCCTGATATACAAACTATTAAACATATTATGCAGGATTTCCCACAATGTCCATTATGTGGTTCCATAGAAGATCTGCAGGAAGCAATGAAAGAGGCAATTGCCTGGCTAGATGAATCGGACATGCAGTTATCTGTCATACCCCCAAAAAAGTTTTACTTATAGTTACTGTGCTTTTATGTTTACTTCTTTTCTTTTAGTGTACTTATCAGACACTAAATAATAATAAATAATAACTGGTCATGTTATAATCCAAAGTGATTCAGGCTTTAGATTACATGAGCCAACTGATTATTAAGAGAACCACAGGTGATTCTCTTAAGGGATGGGGAAGGTCAGTCTATATCTCCATTCCTTATATATTTCATATATATTCTGTATCTGCAATTCTTATCTATTTGCACATGACACTGCAACTCAAGTACAAAAGGACAAACTTGTATTTTGTTGCTCAATGCACATTTTTTATCAGATTGGTGTCATCATGGTTAGTAAGAGATGTCAGTTGCTATCTTCTTAGCCATGGTCTAAATTGCATTTAAATCTTCCTTATTAAATTAAATGTAATAAATTAAACCTAAATTAAACCTAAAGTGTAGGCAGTGAGCTGACTTATAAGCAGGTTTAACTTTTTTCCCCTGTATGTCTTTTATTCTTATTGCAAAAGAAAACAAGGGCTACAAAGGGTTACAAGAGGAAATGAAATCCATTTTAAAGGATGAAAAAGGATTTCCATTTCTGGGAGAAATCCAGTCATTTGATTTTGTTCAGAAAGTGATGGGCTTTCAGTAGAAAAATAAATAAATGTAAAAGACCAGACTGAGAATCAATGGGAAGAATGTAGCTAAAGGATAGCAATATGCAAGAGTTTATCTCATGCCATGTTACATATTTCATATTGCCAGACATAAATGTTTGTCTCATCCCTATAAACCAAAATATGAGCCTCCTTTTTTTCACTGCTTTTTTAAAATAGATTTTGCTCTTAGCATCTGATTTCATCGGCACACAAAGAATATTTTCCCTCTTTGATCTTTATCTTTGAACTTTTGCTATGACTCATACTTGGAGAGCTGGTGTGCTATAGATTAAACACTGTAGCCCATTCCCCTGCATTACTTAAAAATGCTGAATTGGGGTATTTGATGTTCTGCATAATAACCTATATCCCACATAATCACCCACTTTTTAATCATATTATTTTTCTGAATTCTCTGCCATGATATAATTATAAATGTCTAGCTTTACAATACTTTGCATTTTAAAACAGGGTAAATTCTGATGAAAATTAGGGGTTGCATTTAGCGCTATCTCAAATAGAAAATAGCCTTCATTTACAAAATGTCTTCTTTCTATGGTTGTCTCCTGATCCACTCCCCTGTGACTGGAAACCTTTGGCAACAGCATGAAAAAAAGTAGAGAAGGCCTGATGGAAGACTCATCCAAGTCATTATCTCACAGAATTCCATAGTGGAATGTTGAAAAATCAGCTATTACTTGCAGAATATTTTCCTGAGGAGATTTACAAGGAAGGGTTACTTTAAAAAATAAAGAGGTTGGAAATGCATTCTTAGTCTAGGGTGTCTTTTTTAATGGAAAATCTACATTTGCTTGCAAGTCATAGGCCGAGACATTGGTACTCTCCTATTTAATCCCTAATTCATACATAAATCTGTCTGGTCTATTTATCCATTTTCCTCCCTTCTTCCAAACTTTGCCTTTCAGAAAGAGATAGGAGTTTGTCAGGCCTGCTGGTTAGAGAGACTTCAGTGACCAGGGCTAATTCCAAGCCATTGATCTTTCACTTCTGTCTCTATGGTATTTCTATGTTTATTTAATTGTTTAAAGAACTTGTATAGCCACTCTGTTAAATGTGTCATCAGTTTCAAGCCCACCTTGAATTCCATTGACTTTTATCTGCTACCAATTTGCTTTGACTGTTAACAGTTCAGATCTTGGAGAAAGCTTAAACTTGCAATAAACATTTATATTCCTTTGAACTACCTGAGTTTCTCAATTTCCATGCTTGACACGCTCAACTTGAAAAATCTGTTTCTGGGTGGTTTACCAAGAAATTGGGAAATTTTGGTTCCACTGCTCTTACTATAGGTAGTCCTCAACTTATAACAGTTCACTTAGTGACCATTGAAAGTTACAACAGCACTGAAAAAGTGACGTGAACATTGTTTTACACTTACAACTGTTGCAGCATCCCCATAGTTACATGGTCAAAATTCAGATGCTTGTCAACTGATTCATATTTATGACGGTTGAAGTTTCCCAGTGTCATGTGATCATCTTTTGCAACCTTCTGGCAAGCAAAATCAATGGGGAAGTCAGATTCACTTAACAACTTCATTACTAACTTAACAACTGTAGTAATTCATTTAACATCTGTGACAAGAAAGTTTGCAATATAAAACATTTATTTTTAAACACTTTTTATAAAGAGGGAAAAAGTCACTTAATAAATATCTCACCTAGCAACATAAATTTGAGGCTCAATTGTGGCCATAAGTCATGGACTACCTGTATTAGGACATTTCTCTAACTCTTAGTAATAATCTGCCTTTCTATATGTTATATCCACGATCCCACGACCTGCAGTCTAGAATAGTAAAATATGGATTTTGACTTTCTACATTACATCCTTTCAGATTTTTGAAGAGGCCTATATATATATCTCCTTCATGGATTACTGCTTTGTCATGGCGAAGGGGCTTGTGTAGCTCAATGAAGCTATGAGCCAATTTGGTTCACTGTTAACCAATAGGCTAACTACCTGGAGACTGTGAGTTCTAGCCCCGTGTAAGCCATAAAAACCAGTTGGGCAACCTAAGCCCAGTCACTCCCTTACAGCCCCTCACAGGATTCTTGTTAGAGGGGAAAAGGAGGAGGAATGTACTTTGGTTATGTTCACCACCTTGAGTTGAGTTCAGCTTAAATAAATTTTCATAATAAATAAATACCTAGTTCCATGAATTCTTCTATATAGGATACTTCTAATCCTTCAGTCATCCTCACTGCCCTTTTCTGAACTTGTTCCAGTTTCACAGAATAATACTGAATAAGGTTATGTGAATAAAAGCACAACATTTGCTCTCCAATAGCCATCTGGCACTCCAACAGTTCCCCAGAACTCATGTATTTCTGCGGATCTGTTCTCTGCCTACTCCTCCAATTTTTTTTATTCCAGCTTTCACTGGAAAGAGTCTTCAAAGCAGAACTTTTTACATAGTTATATATATATTTCTATTTTTAAAATGTCACTACACTGGGAGTTTTATTGGTAAGTGTAGGAAACCACAGAAGTATATGTTTTATTTATCGTCTCATGGTGAGATTTCCATGTTAAAACAAAAGCGTAAAGTTGCCCCAAACTATCATCCATTATAAGTTAATATGATGTAAGAGGAATTTATTACTGAGTTGTTCAGCTGCCTGAAAAAATATCACACCCTTTCCAGAGATGTTGAACAGCTATTTGACCTTAACACTTATTCCTGTAACTTTATGGTAGTCATTGTGCAAAGTTTTGTTTGGATTGCCTTGGCTTATTTTATCATGCAATCTAAATGATACATACATATATAAACAAACAGGCACATTATGAATGGTTAAAAGTTGCATTCTTGTAAGAGCATCCTTTATTTTGAAATCCAGCTTTTTGTTTTCCTACCAGCTGTGGTGTTTTGTCTCCAGGGGAGCATAGATGACATCTGAACATTCAGCACTATTGTGCTTAGAGACTCCCAAACAACCCCACCAAATCCTGTATGATAAATTTTCCCCTGATTAGTTAAACAGATAATGTAATGGGCAACGGAAGGAGGCTTTGTTGACACAGAGTCTCTTGAGATACCAATTGTGTTTTCATTGAATATTTCAGCATCCAGCAGTTGGATCAACACAATGAGACAAAATCAGTGCACGTTATTCATTTCCAGTTCTATTCTGTCTTTTCTTTTTTTTATTTCTTCTACTCTTTCTCTAATCCCATTTCCTTCTTTTGCTTGGGTATTTCTGTCCTTTGGTTTTCATTAAATGCCAGATAAAAACCAGTCATGTGGAACCAAGAGTGAGCACAGCCTTTGAAGAAAAGAATATGAAAATATAGTTTGATCCAAACACAATAGACCGTTCAAAGGCTCTAATCCATAAAGTCAATGCTCTGTATTAAGGATGAAAGAAACAAACAATGGTATGCAGTATTATGTGTATGTGTATTAAAAAGTTATTTTTACATCAGTTTTGCCATTGCGGCTTCACGCAACATGCAGACATCCAAAATTTTTATTTATATTTTATTATAGGTGTTTTTCCACAGCGTTCCTCTATGAATGTGCCCAACTCAGGCTTCATAGTCATAGGCTTCATATGGCATAGAGGAAGGTCAGAATAAGGGTTCCCAGGTGGCAGAACAGATTGTAGCACTTCAACGAACAAATGTAAGCCCAAATCACTGCATTGTTTTAATCAGGCTATGAGGCTCTTTAAGATTTGCAAATCCACAACCTTCTTTGAATAAGCATCAAATAAGGCTTGATACCTTTCATTTGAAACTAAAAGAGAGGAAATGGGGATGAAGTCAAAATAGATAAATATTCTGGATAATTTTTAAAGTTGCACCTTGGGGGCCTTTTCATTTCTTTTTTTTTTCCTTTCAGGAAATATCTTGTCAAGCTTTTTTGAAGACTATTTAAAGATACCTGTAGTTTAAATATGCCCACTAAGGGAACTCTCTGACAGCATGTTCTGAGCCTGATGTAATGGCTGTATAATATCCCCATAGTTTTGTTTCACTGTTTCACAGACAGACTGGCATCTTTAACATTCTTCTTTTTTTTAAAAAAGTTTTGTATTTGAAAAACTGAATTGGATGGATAAAAAGGTAGACAGATGATAGAGACAGAGGGCATAGGTAGCCTACAATTCTAGGACTGGAAATTGTAAATACAGTCAAGATATGTATTCAATATTTATGCATCATAACAAAGGATTCTGTGTCATATTAATTACACTGAGTTCATAGGCATAGGGTACATCCTATTACTGGGTGGAAAAGTTGTCAATATGAAATGTTCTTGATTTTTTCATGTAGCTTAGTGACTCTTCAGAGTTCCAGACTGAGTTCTCTTTTTTTTTCCTGAAGATCCCAATTAACTTGGGACATTCTATATTCAGATTATATGTTCTCCTTCTGACCTATTGTTCTACAGCCACCAAATACTTCTATTACTCTGCCTTCAAGGAAGTTCAAGGAAGTTGAAATGGAGGGAAAGAGGAAGACAGCTGATAAGAAGTATTCTTTGCACCTGATAGCTTCCACCCATAACCTTTTCATGAGGATAGAGAGAACAACACACAGTTTGATAAGGAACTAGAGCAGTGATGGCTAACCTCTTTGCCATCACATGCCAAAATCAGGGGGAGCATGGGGGGATTGCAGTCACAAGTGCCCACACCCATAATTTTATGTACCCTACTGCCCATGCATGCATGACCCCCAGGCAACCCCCACTTTTGGCACACGATGGCATGGTAGGCCGAGTAGGCCCATTTTTTGCTCTCCCCAGCTCCAGAGACTTTCTAGGAGCATGGGGAGGGTGAAAGCAGCCTTTCCCACCCCTCTGGAGGCCCTCCTGAGGCCAAAAACTGCCCATTTGCCGACTTCCGGTAGGACCGGAAGTACCAAAAATCAGTTGGCTGGTGCACGGATGCATGCCAGAGCTGAACTCGTGTGCCCACCAATATGGCTCCATGTACCACCTGTGGCATGCGTGCCATAGGTTCGCCAACACGGAACCAGAGAATGGGAAGGCAGCCATGTGATTGATCTCTGCTCTGTCTGCAGCAGTGTGAGCAATGAGCATGACAATGCACAGGGTATTGCATCATAAAGCATACAAATGGTTTGATGGAAGAATTTGTGATACACTTTACTGCTTTATATCAGGGCCCAAGTCTGTCTTCTTGACTTGCTCATGTCCTTTTAAAGTAGCACTATTGCAAGTGATGGAAATTATAGCCATGACACATATTGGATTGCTGTTGAATACTGCTACCTGCAGAAATTGGGTTCTTTACACAATTTCATGCAATGAAGAGGGTGACCTTGACAAAGAGAATGAACAAACACCCAAGCAACTAGCAGATGAATATTGCTTAAGCCCAGACTGGGAGCTATATAAACATTTCAGACAGATTCCCACCCCCACCCCCAATTCCCCCAGAATATAAAACAGGGAAGATAAGAAGCACTATCAGACTTTCAAGATTCTGATACTAACACAAATATTCTTAGGCAATTTTCTGATCTATGTGTTGCAGTGTAACACATACTCTGCTTCAGCTTTCTATTTTAAAACAGTACAAAGCCCATGATCCAAGGATCTAGAACTAAACTGTGTACCCCCAAATGTGTTATATTCCTGTTTTTCTTTTGATTTATCTAGCTCTAAGATTTATCAGGATATAATACTAAAAGTAAGTGGTTGCCCCCTTGAATGTATTCCAATGTATTCCAATGTATGTATTTGACAAAGTTTTATTTTTCAGTGAAATATTTCCGAAGATCAAAGAGTTGACTATGCAATTACTCTTAATTCAAAATAATGCTTACAGGAAGAAACGCTAGGACCGCCAATGAAGATTTTTACTGTAGTTGCTTTTTATGTAAAGGAAGGTTTATGTACAACAGAGAAGAAACAATATGTTGGTCTGCTGTTCATTCATCATTCGAAGCCCTTGTCTGTCCACTCCAGGATGCCTCTTCCACATATTTCTAACCAATATGGTCTCAAGCTTTCTTTTGTCAGTTGGACCCACAATACTTGCTGATGTCATCGCTCTATCTCTCTTTTGTGGATGCTTTTTTATCGTGGAATCCACTCAATGACTGCCTTAGTCCAAACACCATCTGTTCTTGCTATGCGACGAGACCATTTCCATTTCAATTCTTTTACTCTTTTGATGATATCATGTGAATTTCTTCTCACCTCCAGTTTGCCTTTTCTGAAAAGGCAAAGTCCTGTGCAACAAAAGAAAGACAACAAAACAACAACAAAACAAATCTTATTTCAAGGCAAAATAGGATAGACCAATCTCTGCCCAAAGTAATTTCAGTGTAGCTATGTGAAGCTGTTTTGGAATCAGAGTCAACTGAACTATAATCACTAACTTTCTTGACAACAAAACCTGAAAAGAAATACTTCCTTCAGCTGTAGTTCTTGATTTAACTGTGAAAACCTTCTGGCCTGGACCCTGTATGCTTTAAGACAGTGTTTCTCAATCTCAACAATTTAAAGATATGTGAACTTGCAGAATTCCCCAGACAGCCATGCCTTCCCCAGCCTTCTAAATATGTTTGACACTTGATGAATAGAACTCCTTTGGGATTTAAAAGTTGGAGAAGCTGGGAAAAGGGGTAGAATATTTTTAGGGAGGGAGG
>JANHFP010004068.1:63650-80360 GCA_032468135.1 Calamaria suluensis | reverse complement strand
CAAAATAGTAAAAATTACACCTTATAAGATATTGAAAAGATATGATATTGTAATTATGCAATTTTTTTACAAAAATTTTTTTTTCTGTACTTAAAATTTTTACAATAAAACCTTGTTTGAAAAAATAAATATGTTTGACACATAGTTTTTTGCAACTATGAGACTAAAATCTAGAACAACTTAATGTGGCCAACTCACTGTGGCCAATTTGTCACAGGCAACTTGCCCCAGCCATCTCACCGCAGCTAATTTATCTAAATCAAGCTGAGCTGGAAAAAGCTACTTTTGCCTTCCCTTTGAATAGAGATTGTAATTATGTCTGTCTTCTTCTTTATACAAGGGTTATTTATTATATCAGTCCCCCATACCCAGTGTGGTCCTTAAAGTAGTGGTGACCAACTGGTGGTCCGTGGACCACTGGTGGTCCCTAAGAAAATTTTGGTGGTCCACAGTAGAAATATTTTCATTTTTAATATTACACTAAATTAGGGGTCCTCAAATTTTGGCTGCTTATTGCCAGCAACTACTTCCTTTTGGGGCCCTTAAGGAGCCCGGGTGGGCAGGCTGGGAGGGGAGGAGTGAGTAGAGACTGGTCAGACGTCCCTCAATGGGAGTGACATCAAGTTGGCCACTCCCACCCTGTCACATGACTTCCTAGCCACGCCCTCCCAGCTGGTTATTATGCAGTTCATATTAGTGGTCCATGGGATTTAAAATTATGAATTTAGTGGTCCCTGAGGTCCAAAAGGTTGGTGACCCCTGCCTTAAAGTATTTAGTCAAGGACAGCTGGGAACTAAGGTTCAGCAAGACTTGGAGATCCTCAGATATCTCCATTTTATGCTCTAAAACAAGTTAAATTTAGTCATCATTGCACAAGTTTCTTGATGGCAACACCAATCTTGCTAACAAATTGTCACATCTTTCTGCTTTCTCTTTCTTCTCATTCAAGTTCATTTGTCAGCATTTGCTGCTGGACAAGGTTCTGATTGGTTGGATTGTTTGGTCCCCTTTTTAAACATTTGCCATCTGGCGTTTTCAGGCTCTTTTACTGAGATTGTTTTTATTTTATTTTATTTTTATTTTATGGATTTTTATAAATGCACTTTTATAAAAGATAGGATTGCTTTGTGAGTAACAAACATTACCTAAACATTTTTTGAGAGGAGGATCTTAAGATTATTATAGCAACAATAGTAAACAATAAAGAGTTTGTGCTGCCATGCTTTAAGCTTTGTTTTTATGGGTTTTTTTTTCATTTTATGGAAACAGACCTGTTCTCTCATAAATAAAAGGAGCCTCTCATCCAGAATTCTATTGTTCCCATGTGCTGAATCTGCTTAAGCATATGTCAGAAGGATGAGTTGCTAGCAAGGTTTGCTTTATTCCAAGGCCAAAGAATTATAAAGTGAGTCATTCGTTCAGAAGATCCATCTCTACAAGTTGGCCTGATAAATGAAAGAGAAAATGCATGTGTATCACACTCTTTTAGATTCACCAGTGGTTGCTGTACTTCCACAGCTTACACAAGCATGCTGTTCCTGAACAAAAATAAAACATTTTTATCCTGCCAAATTATGCCAAAAGGCAGCCAACTACCACTGCTGGCATATAATGTAAAAGCACACTGTAGTAGAAATTTTAAAACAAAGCATCATTTCAAAAAGTAGAGATGGAGGTAATGAATCTGGCAGATTTTAAAAGCAGCCTGGAGATGGCCATGGAGAAGTCCTTGTCTTATGTTCTCATGTGTAACACTATAAACAGTGAAACATCATATAGCCAAGTCATCAACTAAGCCTTCTCCAATGAGCAATTCCAAAATTATTAAGATCTAAATGTCAAATTCTGCACTTTTGTTGGAGCCTGGAAAGAAGTCTTAATCAGTTGTGTTGCCATAATTTTGATATTTAAAAAAAACAGTGTCTGAGCCTAACACATAGTTTTCTTGGCAAAAATATGGAATGATCCTCCCTTACCTTCTATATGTATACCTTCTATATGTTTTTAACTTTAAAGTCTAGCCTAGAGATCTATTACTTTTTTGCATCCATTAATAACTATTATTGAGAAAAGTCTAGAATGCAAATATTGGGCTTCTGTACTGCTGCATTTTGAACTATCTTTGAAGTTCTTCAAAACATTGTACTGTCTAAACATACAATGAACAACGTTGTTTTGGATAAAATCATAGCGTTAAAGGAGTCAAATGCACTTTGGTATCAAAGTGAGCTAAGGAATCCAACTGAATCAGAGAGTCAGACATCCCCATCTTGGCTCCAGCATATTATTTAGCAGGCTAAGAAAATCAATTACATTTTTATTCTATATCAAGATCAGCTTTATACAAGTTCTGTGTATTTGCAAGTCCACTACATTCTCCTAAGCTGCTGGAACGTCAGTCATAGATGGGTTCTGCTCTGTCTGAACCAATGAGGACCGAGTATGCACGAAAGAAAAACTCCCTCCCTGGCTCCCGCTTTTTTTTACTCAGTCTGAATCTAGTCAGACCTGTTTAGCTGAGGTCCTCAAACATCTTCAATATTTCTACTACATCTACAATCAAATCTGAAAAGAATTGGTATTGTGATCCTTAGTGTCCCTTGGACCTGATCCATTCCAGCTTTGAGCAATATTTACATAAGAGAGCTTAGAGATCAGCCAATAGTTATCCAAAGTTAATTGGATAATGGGTCAAGGAATAGATCCAGAGGCTGTACCACTGCCTCTTTCCTGACAGGCAACAGCAATGGATTAACCATTGTTGTGATCTAACTTTCTTTAACCTTCCTAAAGATGTCTATCAACCAGGAAGGTCAAAGTTCATGTGGCTTAGCTACTACATACAACAGTAAACCCTCTCTATGAAAACAATAGTCAAGAAATTTTATCTGTTTATCATTGGTAACAACAAAATGTGTGTTTGAACCTGAACTCTTGCCAGCTTTTGGGTGGATTCTATCTTCATCTTTTGGTAACATCATCCTCTTTATCTTCTATGCCACTTTATTTCATAAAATTGAATAAACCCAGTAATCAGAGAAAGGGTATTCAGTTGCAATCCCATCAAGTGCTTCAGTTGCCTCCCCTTTCAAGTCAACCAAGACAGAATTTCGCAACAAGGACTTCAAATTTCTCCAAGTATCTTCAGGAAAACAAGTGGGAAACCCTTCAGAAGCCTGAGCAGAGCAATCAAGTCCATCCTAGAAGTTATAGATACTGGCTAGCTGTGTAGCAATCAGGGAGTAATTTGTCCATAACCACAGGCAGTTGTCCCCCACCCTAAGATGTCATCACATCCTTTCTGAGACTAATAACAGACTCAGTCTATGATTTCCCATATGGGAATTACTTTTAATAACCTTGGACAATTACATGGTTATTATGGTGGCTATGAAAACATAAATTACCTCTAATCCTCCCCAAAAGCACACAAGTAGGGGTCCTCCAGCATCACATATCCCCATTCAACTATTTTTTTTCAAAGCTAAACCTATTTAGGTTTTTCTAGGTCTTTTCATACATCTAGTCATTGATCATACTCACTGCCTTTCAGTGGACCTTTTCAAATATCCCTGCATCCTTTGAAAAGTAGTGTCCCAAGAACTGGACACAGTTATTGAGGTAGGATCTGACTAACTCAGAATAGAGTGAATCGGTTATTCACTTTGATTTGAGATGTTTCCTTCTGTTGATGCAGCACATATTACATTAGTCTTTTTTGCATCACATTCTTGGCTCGTTTCAATTTGCAATTAATTACTACTCCAGCTTCTTTTTTAATGTATCTAAATAAGCCTCCTCCATGCTATACTTGTGTCTTAAATGAAGAACTTTGCATTTGTCTCTGTTAAAATTGATTTTGTTACTTTCTCCAATCTACCAATATCAATTTCCAGGTATCTTCCACTTGACCATTTCTTCTGGTCCTGGTTGCTTTTTGGTCATGCTTCTATCAAACTTCAACTTTGCCCTTTCATCCTACTTTTCACAATCTTAAAGCATACTAAATTTTGCTGGAAAAAATCTGCAACAAACTAGGAGTGGAATAGCTCTGCTTTTCCTTTGTTATCTCCTAATAGGGTTGTAAAACCACAGCAAGAGATGTTTTCTCCTGAAAAGCTACATGAATGAACCAACTAAAGTGCAGAAGAAAATTTATATCTACAGCTGCAAGTACATTATCCTGGAAGAAAGTCAGCACCTGGAACTGTCCCAGGTTATGAATTTCTGATTTCATGAAGTACATCCTACCTCGAAAAGAAGGGCTAGTCCAAAATTCAAGCCAGAATTTTTATCAGTATTTCCTCCTTTATTATTTCCTTTAGCCACATGCCAGTTAAAGTGAATATGTATGTATAAGGCAGTGCAGCACAAATTGGAGGGGGTTGCTTCAACTCAGACCAATACTGGAGCTATAAGGCTCACAGGGACATGGTATTCACTAAGTCTGAATTACTATTACTATTAATTTTATTTATTTATTTATTTTTATTTTATTTATTTTGTCAATTACATACTTCATTCCTATCACCCATCTCCTCCCATTTATGCATGACTGTAACTTTGTTGCTTGTATCCTTATGATTTATATTGATTGTTTCCTAGTATGATTTAAATGCTTATTTGTACCCTGGGACTATCATTAAGTGTTGTACCTTATGATTCTTGATGAATGTATCTTGTCTTTTTATGTACACTGAGAGTATATGCACCAAAGGCAAATTCCTCATGTGTCCAATCACACTTGGCCAATAAAGAATCCTATTTTATTTAGTAAGATACTTTTATAACAGATACTAATACCACTATAACAGATACTGTTATACCAGCTAATACTTGAGACTGTAAGACTCAAGCCAGATACATAACATAATAGACCTATCAGTTGCTTCTGATCTTGCCTGATCTAGCCCTTTCCTAGCATTAGACCATTTTCCAGAGAGCTCAGTATAATGTGTCCAAAATAAGATAATTTGAATTTCTTCATTTGCTCCCTGCATTAGAACTTGGGGTTAGTCTGTTCCAGAGGTGGGTTCCACTTACCTTTACTACCAGTTCACATCGGGAGCACACACATGCATCTGTGCAAGCACAGATCATCTATGATGACTTCCGGATGGGTGGGCAGAGCCTCCTGTTGGTTTTCCTACCGGTTCTCATTATAATCTCACTAAAATCAATTAACCAAATACAAGAACCACAGTATAACAGAAGTTTCCCAGTGTTAGATGTTAGTACCAAAAAAGAAATGAATCAAATTGTAGCCTGCTTCCAGAATAAGAGACAACTAATTAAATGGCCTAATTTTAACACCCATGTTTTGAATCATATGAGTACTGACATGGACAATAATACCTTTGATCCATAAGTCTGGAGCATCATGTAGATCCAGAAGAAAAGAAGAAAGGCTCAGATTCTTCACTAGAACTCTGAGAAAGACTAAGCACAAGCCCAGATATTAGATCAATTGAAAAGCTGAATGAAGAATGTACCTCACAAAAATGGTTGACGTAGGAAAAATTTGAGGGGGAAGCACTGTCAAGCCATACTTGACACCAATTCAGGGTGCACTCACCAAGGGCTGGGGGGAGCACAGGGTGTCGTGTCGGTAATTAATAGACGCTGCCGACTGATGATGATGGTTCCAGCTGTGATGATCCAACAGTTGAAAGGATTTATGCTGTATACCCAGGGGCGTGGTGTGGGCGTGGTATGGTGTTAAATTGCACTGTGAGGCAATTGCTCACAGCGCTGTCTTTGTTTGTATCTTATATACAACTTCACACTGTAGACGTGTTCGGCAGAGTAAACTGACTTAGCAAACCACGTTGTGTTCTCATTTGGTCTGTTACCAATTGCCGAGGCGCAGCATGACAAGCACTGGGTAAGCCACCTTGAGCTCCTGCAGAAAATGCAATATACTAATCTAAATAATAAATTCATGAATCTGGGAACATGTAGGGGTTATTAATAAAAACATTGTATATATTTTTGGGGCCTATAGTCACTCAGTAGACAAAAACTGAATCTCAAAGATTGCTTTTATTTTAAAACAAACTTTTCAACCTAGTATTCAATTACCATGCTGGCTGAGAATTTGGGAAAATCTATTCTAACATGCTTGAAGATGCCAGCCTAAAAGGGCTGCTGTATAAAGCATAGTGGCTAGTTACACAGCTATGGAAATAAAGCCAAGAGAAGGCTGGGGCGGAGATTTAAGAATAAAATGGTGGTTTGCAAATGCAAATGTTTCCCTGTTACCTAAATTTAATGTTGGGAAACCAGAAAAGAGCAAATAATGGCCTTGATACTTAAATAAAATTAAATGCTGCATAAATAACTCCTCACCACTTTCCCAAAAACTTTGGGCCAACTTGTCATTACTGACCTCAACTGCAAAAATGGGCAATTTTATGGGAGAAATGTGCACTCCAGAAAGGAAGTTGGAGGTTAAGAGTGATACCAAAATAATTGAAGCAAGTAATCAGCTCAGAAAGAAATGGAGAGGGGAGACTCAACCAAAGGACAATGTTAGAAGGCAGCATGTGGTTCCCTAACAACAATCCGTTCATCCTTAGAAAGCAGCCCATGCGGAAAGGAGGAAAACAGGCTAAAGAGAAACTGAGCCAAGAAGTCTTCTATTTTGCTCAGAATTGTGAATATTGATCCCTTCAGTTGCAGATGCAAGAATACCAACCAAGTTGGCTACACAACAGGGCCTTCAACTTCTTTGCCTGGTAAAACAAGTAGGATCTAATGGTCCTTCTCCCTCAACAACCTTTCTCCCTTTGATCAGCGTAAGCTGTAGCACAACTTTGCTTTTTTCCTTAGGACAACAAAGTTCCTGATAATAAAACAACCCTCTTTGTTTTCTAAGACCTGTCATCGCAGAGCCACAATGAAATAAAGAAATCAACTACTGCTGTTTTTGGAAACCAACGTTTAGGAAAAAATAAATATTGTTTTAATTCATAATCAAATTTTGCATTCATAATTCCATTAAGTGGAGAAGGAAAATGCACCACATTGGTTACTGGAACATGACTTGCCTGGGCCCATTGGAATGTATGGTGAGAAACTGATGTGTCTCTAAAGGGCATTTTGCCACTTACTTAGAACTTCCTCTGGGCAACTGTCTCACAGCTTGATTGCTGGTGAGTAATGCAGCTATCATAAAGTTGTGCCAATAAAACCCCTATTTCAGACCACATTCTTCTACTTACGGCACATACAGGAAAAGCTGCAGAATAAACTATTTTCCAAGTGGTTTTTCAGTACTTAAGATCATTTTATTAAATCTATTTTTATGTGCCCCTGATTTTTTTTCCCAAGCTTCTCGTCTTTTTTTACCATATGTGAGGCTCAGAAAGAAAATCTCAGAGCTGACTTCAAACAGATTGCTTACAGTTAAAAAATTTAAAAACTTTATAGGTATGACATTCCATTTAACTGACTCTTCCAAACCTAGAAGGAAATGTTGCATATAAAAGTGGAAATATAGAGATCTTTCTATTCAATATTGTAAGACTCCTTATTCCTTGTACCAGTAGGTATAAGAGAGAATTTTTTGACTTCTGAAGATGAGATATAAATCAGTTCAAGCTTTCAAAATCTCTTCATGTTTATTTTGGTATGGATAAAATGGCAAACACCAAGTAACTCAGAGTGATATAAATACAGTGCATTCAATTTAATATTTTCCTTAAATATTTCAGAGTCTTGGCTCAGATGAGCTGGGATTCTATCAACCACATATTTCTTCTATCTGCCTAGTATTTCAAAAGGAAGGAGGATATGACCTAGAACTGTTTGTTCTGCTTTAATTCACCATATTCATCAAGAACTGGAGATGAATAAATATGCAATAAAAAGAAAGGGGCATGTGAATTCTATGAAGCATCTAGCATGGTACCATATTTGAAAACATGATGCTAAAAGAGACCTCTTATTCATTGCAAATCTTTGAAAATAGTCACTTGCAACACATATAGCACCAAAGTTTCAAACTGGGTTCTTCAATGGCCCTAGCCAGCCTATCACTTGTTTTCTAGCATATAATTATTGTTTTGATTTATATACCGCCCCATCTCCTAAGACTCGGGGCGGTTTACAGAAATTTACTTTGATGTTACAATATATTTTAAAATCAAAATAATAATAATATTTTCTAACTTAAAAACCCAAAAATTTAAATTTAAACATAAAAGCCCTCCCTGTCTTGTACCTCCTCTCTTGATTCAAGATCTGTCATCAAGGGGTTTGCAGTCTAAGGGACTCGCAGGAGTTATCTATCTACTCACAGGTACCTATATATCTACTTGCATTTATATGCATTCAAACTGCTAGTTTGGCAGGAGCTGGGGTGAGGATGGGAGCTCACCCCATTGCACGGAGCTTGGGTCTGGCCTACCACTTTCTAGCTAGCAAACCCAGCATCTTAACTGTGCAACCCATATGTTTCATCACATGCTCACATAACGAATATAAATAGCTTGAGTTAAAATCAATAGCATTTTAAGCACCTGTTATATAAAATGCTAACAAATTTAACTTACAACATACTACAAAAATGAAATTGAATCAGGGTAGAGCATCAAAAGGAATCTTGAGTAGACATCTATGTATTTTCTGATCAATAGGGTGTTGCTGAGTGTACATCCTTGGTAATCCCTGATGAGAAGATAAATTACATAACTTATTAGAAGCATGCTTTCCTACATTTTTCACATTCACTAGTGCACTAGTACAAACCCACTTTTATTTCACTATTAATATAAAGTCAGTTTGTTTTCTACATTTTCTTGCTAGAATTGAACAGAATTGCACACCTCTTTTGTAGATATTGTATTTTCTGTATGTCAGACTTTGCTCTCCTAAACATGATAGGGCTGTGATTGCTTTGCAAATGATTCTGAATAAACGGTTTGGACCTCACATGAGCAGAAACCCTCTCTGTTAATTAAAGCAGCCTCTCTTTATTAAGGCTTCTGAGCAAGCCTGGAAAAAAGTAGTGGCTGCTTTAAATAGTCAGGTTTTGTTTGTCCAGAACTGGACATTGAATAACTAATCTCAGATTAACGTGAATGTGAATACATATGGTTTTTGTTAAAACTAAAAACATTTTTTAAAATCGCCTGAAGAGAGTACAGCAGAGCAGTGGCCTTTGTAATAAATTTCCAGTTTGCATTTCAGAGCTGGTGTTAGAGTAATCTTGAATCCATGAAATTCTTTTAGTTGGTCATCATTTCCTTTCTCACTAAGTGTAGGTGGATGTAATGGAGTTGACTTCATAGGCTCTTGTAGGCTAGTTGTAGTTTCCACTGATTTTCTTAAGGATGAAATACTTTTATCTGTGCCAACACCAAGAGCGTTCTGCTGCATTTTCACTTATTTGCTTCCTTCATTCCCAGATTTTTTTTATGGACAGGCAGGCATATTTTTTAAACAAATCATTGGACTGCCCTTTTCATCTTTTCACTTCTAAAATAGTTTTTACTACCCATTTAGGTTTAGAGCTATTTTTGGAAATGAAGAAGCTACTAGAGGCTGATGCTTTCCATTCCTAAAAGTCAGTTTCCTTTAAAAAATAATGTAAACATTAAGATTGCATGGCTTGGCAAGCAGGTATTCCAGTATCTAACCAATTAATGGCACATGAGGATATTATGTTGGGAATCCCAAGGGCAACCCATCTGTATTAAATATATGTTCAGCTGTGTTTAATGAGCTGATTCATTAATAAGTATGTAGAACTGTAGGCTTGAAAGTGCTTATGTATTTTATAGCAGTGTAATATTTTATGAGATGAGGGACATACAGGCTTATGAACATTTAATAAAAGCAATTACAAAAAAAAGACTTTTTGATTAGGGAGTTTAAAATGCAGCCCCATGCCTTTGGCCTGCAAGAAACCCCATGTTTTCCCTACATAACAATATTTTGCTGTCTTAAATTCCCTGTTTTGGGGACACTATTTGTTTGAAAAATGTTTTAGGGCCACAAGTCTCTGAAGATCTGACAAGTAATGTGCTCACTTCATTAGCAGAATTTTTCAACATTTGCTTAAGTGAATGGTGCATAGCAAGAAATCGAGAGAGTACTGTAATGTGGAAATGAAACTTAGAGGTGCTAAATGCCATTGCCTGTCTTATGTTAATGTTTCTTCTGCCATAAATAGAGGAAGTGGTGATTCATGTTTAGCTCTTGATCTGGAGCCATGGAAGAACTTAGTATCTCTGGAACTGATGAGGCTCATTTGAGGTCATGAGTGTATTGCACAATCTGTCTGGCAAGTCACAAAATCCAATCCTATTTCTCAGCTAGAATGAAGGTCAGAAATTTGAAACGTCGTTGAGGAATCAGGCATTGGTGGCATTCTCTTAATTTACTTCTTTTTTTCAGTTAAGATTTAAAAACGTAGATCCGTTTCAGTTCAGGTCTGTGTGGTATGTAGAAAGAACATCATGTCAGTGCAGATTATCAGCCTATCAGGAGATTAATGCAACTTTTTTTGGTTTCTTAATAGTGGAAGAGAGTGGAACTGGTGCACAAACTGTAACCCTTTAGGACAAATATAGAATGGACAAATATAGGACAACTATGCATGGTGGCTTGCCAGGTGTTTTACAGTCCCTTTTTAGTTGCAGGCAGGCAGCAAAAGTCTTGATTTATCCACCAGCAATCAGGCTAAAGCCTTGCTGATCTTTGTCTAAATTGAACTCAGCGGTAAATTGTCAAGAGCAAATAGGATACTGTGTTGGGAAATTGCAGGTTGAAATCAATGCTTGGCTACAAAATTATTTGGATGGCCCAGTTTAAACTAATTGATCTTTGGAAAGTAAATTTGGAAGTAGTCGTCTAAATGTGAAGTAGAAAATTGAAACCATACCATGTGAGGTAAAACAGAATTCTCTTTATTCTGTGGATAAAATAGTTTGGTGTCACTTCCTTTCTTACCTTTACTTAGTTTCTAGCACTTCCTTATTTCAACCTCTCTATTCTAGAAATGACCATGGAGACGTCTTCGGACGGCGCTGGCTCTTCAGCTTTGAAACGAAGATGAGCACCGTCCCCTAGAGTCAGAAACAACTATCACTTATGTGCGAGGGACACCTTTATTCTAGAAATAATTCCTGTATTCCTACAGTTAGTCTCGATTTACAATCCCAATTGGGGAAAAGAATTTCCGTTGCCAAGTAAGCTGGCTGTTAAGTGAGTTGTGCCCAATTTTACAGTCTCTTTCATAAGGGTGAGTAAGCGTAATGCTGCCATTGTTAAGGGAATTACATGGTGGTTAAGCAAGTTGGCTTCCGCCATTGACTTTGCCTACTGGAAGCTAGCTGGGAATGTCACACATGATGATCCCATGACCCTGGGATGCTGGAACTGTCTTAAAAACATGCTTGATTTTTTATTACGTGACCATGGGGATGCTGCAATGGCCATAAGTGTGAGGAGATGTTTTAACTCAATTTTTTTCAGTGCTGGTATAACTTCTAACAATCACTAAAAGAATGGTTGTAAGTCAAATTACCTATACTTTTTCTTTATATTGCTAAGACATACAGCTAAGCAAACTCAGCAAATGTAGAAACAATCATCATTAAACAGCAAAGAGTGAAGAAATGATAAGAGAGCTGCTACTTACAAAAAAAATCTACTGAGTACAGAAATAGATAAAATATATTTACTTACACCCCTATTCTACATGGTAGAATCTGATGTTGTTTGAAGTCTTTGTCGTCCCTCCCCCCCCATCTCTCCCTGCCTTCCCTCCCCCATCTCTCCCTCTATTCCCTCCCTCCCTCTCTCCCCAGTAAAGTGAAAATGGTACAGTGAAAATCAGCACTTCTAAATGTGTTCAAGCATGTGTCTAGTTTATGAAAGTCATTTATCTAAATTGTTAGACGCCTTTTTAAGGTGGATTATTTAGAGTTGTTTTATTAGAGATAGAAAGCACTTACATTCAGTTTGCTGTGGTTATTATATCTTCTTCCTTCTCCGGGGACGGTCTGTAACAATAGTAAACACAGTCCATGAGGGTTTCATCATAAGTGGTTTAACTGGAATATTTGGTGTGTGTGTGTAATATAATTGGAAAAATTTAGGTATCCAGTACAATACTGAACTGAATATAAATAAAACTGTACTTTGTTAGAAGTAATTTAACAGATGTACCTTGGTACCTGCTGCCACATCTAGAAGGGAATTTGAGTGATGTTGAATGATGAAGTTCAGGTCTCAGTTTTCCAGATCCTTTTTAAAATGATAAGAACCACCATATTCTTAGCTTGCTAATGTCTGATCTTTTCTTTGTGACACAGAGCTGTTTATGCCATACTGTAGTCTATATTTAGCAATCCTTTTAAAATAAACTAAATTGCAGCTTTCCTTGGCTATGCAGACCATGTGTTTATTACAGTTATATCCCAAAGTACGAATTGGTCTTTAAGTTGGCAATATGTTTTTTTGATGTTTAATGTTCTGGAAATTTAAACAAGTAGCTTACACTTACTGCAGATATATTTCTAAGAAAATAACAGCTCCTCACCAATTTCTTAGCAGGGAAGATGTGGATGTCTTGCTGGTGTCCCACTTGGCTTTAATTTTGCAAGCCAAACTCTACCCCATTGCTTTCATTGTATATTTTAACTAAAATAGTTAAACACCATGAAGAAACTATGCAAAATGGGTTGGATGCAGCTATAGTTATGTAGTATATCTACTGAAAGCAATATGAATTCAGTCCTATTTGTTTCAGAGGAATACTCTAAATACAATTAAGTCTAAATAATATCTTATTTTTTAAACACAGTTGCTTTTCATGCCTATCTGTTTTTCTAAGCCCTGGCTCCAAATTTATATTTGTCAATTAAAATAAAAAGAAGCATAATAAATAACATATAACTTGAGAGTAGCCACATTAACAAAAGCAATACATATAATTTTGATGACTTAAATAGTATGTAAAATAATTAACTATTTTGTATACCCATAATTCATGTACATTTATATACATAGGATAAAAAAAGGAATGGCCTCAGAGCAGAGAAGAAAGACAGGAATATACCTTTTGTTATGTGCATTCTTTATACCATATAAATAACAATGTTCTTCAAGTGAGCAGCTTGATTTTGTTTGCTTGCTTGTTAGATTTAAAGACCATCTGTCCTTCAGAGGCTGAGGGTGGAAGATACAAATTATATAACATTAAGGTAAAGGTAAAGGTTACCCTCACACATGTGTGCTAGTTGTTCCCAACTCTAGGGGGCGGTGTTCATCTCCATTTCAAAGCTATTTTTCTACTTGCATTTTTACGTGCTTTCGAACTGCTAGGTTGGCAGAAGCTGGGACAAGTAACAGGAGCTCACTCCATTACACGGTGCTAGGGTTTCAAACTGCCAAACTGCCGACCTTTCTGATTGACAAGCTCAGTGTCTTAGCCACTGAGCTACCACGTCTCTTATATAACATTTTCATATAATTCATTAAAAAACTTTTTATTCCAATTTGCAATTTGTCTTGTATTGTTGAGTATAAGGAGTCTAAGGAGAATTGTAATTGAGTCTAAGGAGTTTGTAATTGTAATTGAGTCTAAGAATTGTAATTGAGTCTAAGGAGAATTGTAATTTGAATGTCCAGAACTAACTTAGTACCTTTGCCCCCTCTGAAACCACCACAGTCCAGGTACAAAGTGTGTATTCTCATCTTTCCACTAGGAAATGGCTGTAATAGTGTGTTTCAAATATTTGTGGGTATTTCAAATATCATTCAAATGCTTTCAGTTTCCTTTCTTTTTCAAACCACTCAAAGCAGGAATGGATTGGCCAACAGAGCCACTTCTTCATATTTAAACATTTACCTGAAATGTTGTTGACATGGCCTCAAGAGCGATTATAAAAACCACAGCTTAAAAACACCTCATCACAATATCACCCAAGACAATGTAATAAGCTAGTTTATTGAAGTCAGCTATTTATTTGTGAGGTTTTTATGGCCAAGTTTATTTTTGCATGTTCCTGGCAAGCAGTTCAGTTGTTTGCTATACAACAATGAATATAATTAAGCAATGGTAAATTACATCAGTTAAAATAACAGTTTGTAGAGAGTCAGGGAGATGACCTTGGGGAAGGAATTCAGTGGCCATTAAGGAAATACCAGGTGCAGAAGAAACATGTGTTAAGTCCAGGGAAGTGGGGGAGGAGTGTTACAAACATATTCAGACTACCCCCCCTTCCTGCGGTATAAGAGGGAGCCAAGGAAAACACAAACAGATTTGCAAGGCTTTGTTATTAGAACCTACTTCAATAAAGTGTAGCTCTAGTCTTCCTGTTTCTTGATCTGGCCCATCTTGAAGGCTTAATACAGTACCAGTAAAATGACAAAATTCAACCTAGCCCTTCTGCAGAGTTATACACATGGGCAAAATAGGTAGAAAAGTGAACCAGCAAAGACAATATTCCAACTTCATTTATCAAATTTATATGGCTGCCTATCTCACAAGAAGTGACTCTTGAATAGCACTCAGCAAAAAGGTATAAAACAATAGGCATGCCAAACACAGTCATATTTTTTGAAAAATGAAAAACACAAGAGATTTGATTAGCAGTGGATCTACCTCAAGAGTTCTCTAGTCAGCTTAGATTGCCCCCCAGGCCTGATGCTGAAGCCAAATCTTGAAAGGCTTCTGAAAAATGAGGAAAGATGGAGCTGAACTCACTTCATAGCAACTTTAATGTAACCTAACCAGGGGTGGGTTTCAAATTTTTTAACTACCAGTTCTATGGGCATTGCTTGGTGGGCGTAGCATGACATGGCTTGGTGGGCGTGCCAGGGGAAGGTTACTGCAAAATCCCCATTTCCTACCGATCTGCTGGGACTCAAGAGGCAGAGAATAGATGAGGGCAGGGGCAGTCAAAATGTTTACTACCGTTTTTCCAAACTACTCAAAATTTCCGCTACTGATTCTCCAGAATTGGTCAGAGCCCGCTGAAACCCACCTCTGAACCTAACCAACTCAACCCAATCTAACCTAGATTGGTTAAACAAACCATCCTTTTAGGCTACAAAGTTAAATTGTCACCCTTCCGAGTTTGGCCAGCATAGGAAGAGACCATGCTGAAGGGTTCAATAGAAATCTTTACTGGACTTGGCTCGGCATGCAGTGAATACAAGAATAATAATGTTTCTAGCCAGCATTGCCAGCTTCCAACGGGCAGCTGACATAAATATTATCAAGTTATTAGATAGCTATCCAAATTACTGAACTTGAAAAATGGAAAGGCTTGAATGTGAATTTTTTGCATCCAATCTTATGAGTTAGCCTTAAGAAGTGCTTTCTCTTTCATATGTACTGTAATATAGGAAATGACAATATTGAGTTACATAAGAATGGAGATTGGTAAAAGTGAGTGGATAATCCTACACACATGTTCACATAGAGCATTTGTGCATGCACAAGATGTGATAGGATTAAGAGAGACTACCTACTGTAAATCTTTCAAAATTTCATTCCCAGTAACTACAAAGATTCTCCTCTATTCAGAAGGGGAAAAATGTAAAGATGATCATGAAGCATCTTAAGACTTTGGGTGGGGATACAATATTAGAAGAATCAATAAAAAGGGAGAAGTAAATCAGCTTAAATCATTTGCTTCTCAATAGTTTTGTATTTATACGTCTGCATAGCTGGAATAATGTGTTGCTAAAGCTGCATTGATTGGATGGGAAAAACAAACTTCAGTGTCTGACCTGGATAAAAGGTTTAATCAAGTTAGGCCTCAAATTAAATGCAAGTTCAAGTTAAATTGACTTTTTACTTTTCTTATTAATCCAGTTTCATGCATTTCAGCCTCCTTGCTACCTCATTAAAATTAACAAGACATACAATGAGATCAATGATATTAAAGTTAACCTACCATCTGTATTGAAATTCTCTTTGCCTATATTCATATAACTTTAAATCATAAATTTATTTCCTCACTTTATGATATTGAAGAAGAAGAACTTATTGTAGAACATTTGTGAATCAAAATAAGCTAGAATCTGACTTTTATCACCTTCAGTGTATTGGATGATGACTCAGTTTTGGTTTGACTTGATTCTCATCTAGATTCATACAATGTTTTTTTTCCTCTCAAAAGTTCAAATTAGTCACTGTATTGAAATTGAAATTTTATACAACAGATCACATAGCAGATGTTTGGTAAGGACAATTTACAGTATGTGCTTTATTTCATCTGCCCAGTATTATAAAACAAAAAAGACTGCTCATTTTTAAGGAACTAGAAAATCATGATTTTCAGTCTCTTTTCATGATAATATTTTTTTTCTGAAACAAACAATATGGCTTTGTATGTTTATATCAACTTTAATCTTTTTTTAAAAAAGTTTATATTTGTATTTACTGTATATTTATAGCAACTTTTAAAACTCCTCTAATAAAAAGAATTTTATAAATGTTACCCTTCATAAATTTTAATTACTGATTTCTAATATTTTTAAATTAAGGGGAAAATGTAAGCAAGAGATTGGCAGAACTTGGGGGAGGGCTTAAAAGAGGGATCAACCTAGAATCCCTATGTAGCCACAAATCTACTAAGTCCTACCCATTGTGAATTCCATTGACCCTTATCTATTTTTGCCTAAGCATTAGTTGAAAATATTCCTGTGCATAGGCATAAGCAATACATCTGTTTAATTGGAACATG
>JANHFP010004067.1:87227-101320 GCA_032468135.1 Calamaria suluensis | reverse complement strand
GTTCTAACTGTCAGGAAATTTCTCCTTAGTTCTAAGTTACTTCTCTCCTTGATTAGTTTCTACCCATTGCTTCTTGTCCTGCCCTTTGAGAATCAACTGGTAACAATATTTGTATAAAAATCACAAACTGAAAGTCCATTTATTCCAAGCAGATTAACTATGAGAAAGCAGAGGGAGCGGGCTGCATTAGTGAAAATCAGGTTTTTCTTGTATCTCACTTCATCATCCAAGATCCACACATAGTAGAAACATTACTATAGTGCAAGCTGTACAATTAATTAAAAATTAAAGCAAATTAAAAACAAGTTTGTAATACAGCAAGAACATAAGACACACTTTAACTAATAAATTGCACATTTTATTCCATGGTTTTATGTTTAAAGAAAATGTTAAACTCTTTAATGCATGTAAAACTAAGCTGGATAATTATACTTAATGAGCTAGCAATAAAGTAATATATCACTCCATAGTGTGTTAGAGCACTCTGAGCAGTTTACAATCTCAACATATTGCCCTCAGCAATCTGGGTCTTCATTTTACCAACCTCGGAAGGAGTCAACCTTGAGTCGGTCAGGATTGAACTCCTGGCTGTGGGCAGAGTTAGCCTGCAATACTGCATTCTAACAAGTGCGCCACTACAGATACATGAACATTTATTTTTTCTTATTATTTTAAAGATATATTCACAATTTTCATGCATTAACTTCTAAAACTAAGTTTCAAGAATATATTAAGAACAGTATAGAAAGACCAATTTCTGATTTATGTTATGCCTTCTGTCCACATTTTTTCAAGCTAAACAAAAACAAATGTGTTTTAAGGTACAATCGGACACTTATACACTTGGAGATAAACCGCTTGCCATACTTAAATGCAATTCCATTCCTTTAATGAATATCACCTTGAGCAGAAACCATTGTTTACAGAAACATAATTAACTGAAATAACTCTTTCAAGTTTATAGCACATATTTTAGCTTACTAAACCTACAACTCAGGAAGTATGCAAACAGTAATTTTAGAAAGCACTCAATGTACACCCACCTCAACTTATTAACTATGGCATTTTGAATTATATGGTCGTAAGTCAGGTTTTTTTTAAACAAGCATGACAATCTGCAACAATATCTCTCTAATAAGATGTTAGCTGAATACTGGTTTCAAATCTGCTACCTCTGGTTCCAAAAGGCCTTCAAAACAAATTCTGAGTGGAATGGTAAATGACCTACCACACGGTAAGGTGAAGCTATAAAGAACTCATGTTTAAGAGCAGCTTGGCCCTACAATGAATCACCAAGACAAACTATCCATTATTATTTGAAATAAATTTTGAGAAGTGTTTATAAATGGATCTTTTAAGTACAGAATGTCCTGAACTTGAAAAAAAATAGTTGATAAATTATCAGAGAAGCTACAGGATGAAAGGACTATCTAACCTACATAATGATCAAATTTATAGCTCTGGAAGTACCCAGTCCTACCTTGCATCAGATTTAGGGTAGCATGTTCTGACTAATACCCAATTCTGGAGTATGAACTGAGAAAAACAGAGTTCTAATACTTATGTATGGGAAAAATATGTCTAAGGGTATCTTCCATTAGTGTTAATAATCAGAATAAGCACATTGTAGGAAAGATGTAGCATTATGAAGGAATGAAGTGTGTCCAAATTATATGAATATGAAGGTGGAATTAGTATTGCCCTCTGACACTAATAATCTGCTTAAATCACTTTCACAGCAGTCTCAAACTTCCAATAATCCTTTGCAACTGGAATCTAACAGGCTTCCTATCCTTGATCACCATGGTTACACCATCAAACATACAAATGAAATGGGGGAAAGAAGAAATATTCTGATAAAGCCAAGGATATTAATTATTTAAATTTTAATCTACAAATTAGCCAATGATATTTTTGATTTTAAATTTTAGATAGCTTTTCTGTAAATTTCTTGGTTTTAAAATGGCTGTAAACCGCCCCGAGTCCACAGAGAGGGGCGGTATATAAGTTTGGTTAGCCATCACTGCCCCACACATATAACATGGGAGGGCCTTCGAAATGGCCAGATCAAACCTTCAAGTGGTTACTGTAACAGAGTCAGAGCTTCAAATAGCAGCATTTCACTTACAGTCACCACAAATAATAGTTCCCATCCAGGGGTGAAATGTAACATTTGTTGCTACCGGTTCTGTGGGCGTGGCTTGGTGCTGGGCGGGTCATGTGACTGGATGGGCATGGCCAATTTTTATTTTTCATTTTAAAAACATTTTTTTCTAACTCAGTATTCACTGGATTAGGTCTATGCCTTTAAAATGTAAAGAGAGCCTCATAGGATTGCAGCAGCCTTGTGATTTTGCAAGGCTTCCCCCCCGTCATTTTAAAGGCTTTGGTTTCTACCTAGTCCAGCGAATACTTAGTTTAGGTAGAAAAAAAGCCTTTAAAATGAGGGGGGGAAGCCTTGCAAGATTGCACGGCTCTGATGATTGTGCAGGGGGGGGGAGGGATTTTTACTACCAGTTCTCTGAACCACCCACAGCCATCGCTACCGGCTTGGCCAAACTGGTCCGAACTGGAAGCATTTCACCCCTGCTCCCATCTGAATGACCTAACACAGCTGTAGTTGTAAATAAATCAGCAGCACACTGTAACTGATTGAAAATCAGAGACAGAGGCCAAAATTTCTAGGACATTTAAATCTTGACCAAAGTTGAAAGAAATCAGAAGAAAACCAACAATGTTACATTAGAAGCAATACACAAGATGAGGTTAAGATGTAGAACTTTCTTTGGACTGAGAGTCACGTTAGCTTTTGAATAGTGTTAGAGTAGATAACTCTACAAAGGGGAAGCAGTTGATAAAAAACATACTATTACTGAAGTATACCTTTATAATTAAAATAAGAACTGTTTAATTAAAAAACTTAGTTTTTCTCCATCTTAATCTCCAATAAAATAATTTGATTTCCTTATCTAGGAGAAGGAGGGTGGGGGGAAAAACATTTGCTTCTATTCATTTCTAGTGTCTCTAGTGGAGACAAGGGGAAGAGCAATGAAAGCCTTAAACTAGATTACCCAAAGATTGTTATCATTCTCCCATTATCCAAAGTAATCAGGTCTTTATTGCCCCCCTCCTTATATAGTGACATATATCCTCCCACTGGGATAAGCCAAACCAAAAACTGACATGTTTTAGGTATTTTCTCAGAAATGCATCTATTTATGTTGGCTTCCCAGCCACAACGTTTTACTTATTATTAGCTGTTTTAACATTTCTGTAAAATGAGATATACTGCCAATATCCAACATTTTCTAAAAGCTCTACAATAGAACTTTCCCAACATCATTTAAATGATTACCTTTTTGCTTCTTCTAGATGGCATAAGTATTCATAAGCAATATTCTGACGTCTCCTCTCATCCATCTCCTCTGCTGAAAGCCGTTCATCATCCACAATAGCTGTAATTAGAAAATCATGTCAAATTAAATGTAAAGAGGAACGGTCATGGCATTACTTTGAGTAGAACAGAAGATACTACAAATTAGCAATCGTTCATTATGAACTGAGCTGATTATTTAAAAGATAGATTTAAATTCCATGTTTTATATTCCATATTTTTCATAAACATTTTGCATTTCTATTAAAGGTGAAATGCAAATCACAAAAAGTTTCTATTCATATTAATTACCAAAATACTAAGAGCACAAATTTTGAAATAAAGACTTTAAGAAAAAGCAAAAGAAAACAAAAAAATCTCCATTCCCTCCCCAATCCAGAGAAAGGTTACTGCAAAATCCCCATTTCCTCCCGATCAGCTAGGACTTGGGAGGCAAAGAATAGATGGGGAGGGGCCAATCAGAGATAGTATTTACGGGTTCTCCGAACTACACAAAATTTCTGCTACCAGTTCTTCAGAACTATTCAGAACTATCTTCTTTGGACTATTGCAATACACTCTACATGAAGCTACTCTTGAAGAGCATTCAGAAGCTACAGCTGTGCAGAGTGGAGAGGTGCAGTTCGGGGGCCCAATGCTGGCTAACACCAGTGCTCTGCGAGCTGCAGTAGCCGCTGGTTTGAGTTCAGGTGCAATTCAAGGTGTCAGTAATAATCTTTATAAAGCCCTTCATGGCATGGGCCCAGGATACTTGAGTACCATCTCATCCCACTGGGAATGGTCTGCCCCACTCGTGCTGGCAGAGGAGGTATGCTTAAACCCCCATCAACCAGGTTATTCCAGCTGGTAGGGTCTAGGAATCCTTCTTTGATATCACTCCTGCCCTTTGAAACATCTTGTTTCCCAGAATGAAGTCGGCTCCTACCTTCCTGACATCATCATCATCATCATCATCATTATTATTATTTATTTATTTATTCAATTTTTATACCGCCTCTCTCCTTATGGACTCGGGGCGGTTTACAGCCAAAATCAATCAAACATTCTACAAGAGCTTAAAGTCCTGGCTCTGCCAATTGGCTTGGGGTTCCAAAGGGAGGGGTTTCAAATTGGAAGTGGTTGATAGATTAATAACCTCTTCCCCTGCTTACCCCACTCCCTTCTTCCCCATTTTTAGCTAGGGTTGTGTATTATATTTTTGCAGTATTTAAATGGTATAATCTTATATTTTTAATATTGTAAGCTGCCTACAGTCACTCTGTGGTACGTTAAATAGCCAATTAATTGTTTAAATAAAAAACAAACAAACAAAGCATTTAAAACTGTAGGTTCTTGATGAGTTTCTAAATACATTTTTGTACAATTATGGTTTGCCAGGGCCTCCCATTCCAGGTAAGTTGCAGGTAACACAATAATTGAAGCTGGGCAAAGGTTCCCCTGGTCATTGCCTCTGCCTGTCTATTTAGCAGTGGTAATAAGGGATGGGGGGACCCTCAAATTACAAACTTGCCCCTTCAGAAGAAATGCCATCCCATTTATATTTATAACTGGAGCAAAAATCCTTCCAACAAACTAGTCTGTTATGCTAGGGTTCAACCTCACCCTTTTATCTTATCAGGCCCCAACAGCTTTAGTTTTGACAATATTTTTATATTGTTGGCCTGGTAGATATGTAAAGTTGAACACTGTCATTGCACTGAGGATAATACATTTCAAACCACAGCTGACCTCTGTGCAATTTCACGTAGACATTAAAATCAGTGGAAAGAAAATCAAACCTTTCAGCATCCCACAAAGGAGTTTCATAGGGGTGACCTCCCCATTCCCCACACAGAACAGTCCACTCAAGAAGCAACAAAACCATTGAAGCATATTATCACTCACTCCAAATCCTTACAGATGGTTCCAAAAATATTATGGTCAATAGTACTGCCATGTTTCCCCAAAAATAAGACCGTGTTATATTTTTTTTGAAACCTGAAATAAGTGATTGGCCTTATTGCCATGCACTCAAAAGCCCAATTGAGCTTATTATCAGGGGATGTCTTATTTTTGGGAAAACAGGATAAATACTGTTGAGCAATTGCCAAGCTTTGCTGGCTGAGGAATTCTGGGAGCTGAAATCTACAAGTCTCCAAGTTGCCAAGGCTTTAAACTACTAGTTATTGGAAAATAGATTTCCAAATCCTCTTTTGAAACAGTTGATAAAAAACATTTGCAACTTCATATATCAGTATAACCTTTTAATTAGCAACTGCAGGGATAAGGAAGCTTTTAGCAATTACCCATTTACCTCAGCCCAAAATCACATATTTCTAACTCCCAATTGTCAGATTATAGATTATACACAGACATAAGTGTTTCCTATATAATTTAAGCAGACTTTCATACCGCCAAAAACCTTGTTCAGTCTCATAAATAACTTGAAATAGAGGAGTGTAAACAAAGGCCATATTTTTATGAGACACAAAGAAAAAAATTCCCTTTTATGTCTGACAGGCAGAAAAGAAAGGAAAGCTCAGAGACCTGTCTGACATACTTCACTAATCCACAATGTATTTTACATACTATGTGAACCCATTCATTATGGTTTATAAAGTATGGTTTATCAGCATCATTTAAAATTACATAAACATTCAGGCTTTTTTATCTAGGAACTCTTCAAAGAAACCTTATCTGGAAAAAAGCAGTGAGAAATCCAAGTAATTGACTGGATTCCATGATCAAATGAAGATCTGAAACAGTATTTTCCAAATATCCAAATGCTATGGCTTCTTGTTAGTGTTTATTTTTTTACTTTCAAAAAACTTAATAAAGTTATTTAAAAAATCACTTTGAATGGTTACTGAGTGAATGGTTGTTAATTAAGGACCATCTGTGTGTGTAAATCAGGCCACAGGCCTAGATCAATCTCTATTCAACACAACTGATTCACAACTGAATCTCTATTCAGCTGCAACTGAGATAGGTGTGAAAAATGGTCATAAGTGCTGTTGTAACTTTAATGATCACTTAAAAATGGTTGTAAATCTATGACTACCTATTGTATACCCTGTATATACCAAGTTTTTAAAGCTCTGAACTATGTCAATTCCTGCAGTGAGTCTCCAAATAATTCCAGCATTATTTATCACTGAATAGATGCAAAAGGTTCTTTCTGATCTATAAGCAAAATAGGTAGAAGCTTTTTATTCCTATTTTATTTATTCATACTTCCTGTTTAAATTTCATTTGCACGTCAACCTGGAACCTACAAGAATGAAGGGCATCTCTAATAAATGTTGTTATAAATAAGGTCAATGTAAAATTGGAAAAAGCTAAGCAATACAGCAATTAAATAAATTGGTTTCAAATGTAGAATTTGAATTTTGACTTAAGGATGTTTTCAGCCAAAATCAGTATCTCTGGCAAAATTACTTTAACATTTTGGAAATGAACTCTATTCCCTTATCTAATAAATTGGCTGCTGGAACAATTTGAATCATTTGGGGTTCCTCTAATGCAATTATTCTCATTGTTCCTCATATGCAAACCCAGATTACAACCTAATCTGTACATAAAAAGTCTGTCTCTCTGCTGATGCAAAACTCCTGCACATTTTCAACATATATCCGTGCATGTATGACAACATTCTACAATATTCATGGATTAATGAAAGATAATCTAAAACTAGATAACCTGTATCTTATTATTTTCAGTCATGTCATGTGATAATTAAACTTATGTGCAACTGTAAAAATTTGTAAAAAAAAGTTTGTAAAAAAATTGTGGCTTGTTTTCTCTAACACTTTTAAATTCCCATAACTGGAAATTCTGGGTGTTGCTATCCTACTGTATTGGGGAGGTGAGGAATAAACTTGAAGAAGACTGCTTTATCCAAAATACTATAACAATTCTATTAGAAAACATATGTTGCTATATGTTAGAAGGAGTGAGGGGAAGTTCACTAAGCATACCAAAACTATTAGCTCATTGGAATCAGGTCCATATTAAATTTTAAACTCTTTTGAGTCCAAATTTAGGAAGCTTCTTTAAAATCAAGCCTCTAGTACCGTGACGGCAAACCTATGGCATGGGTGGCACAGGCGGCACATGGAGCCATATTTGTGGGCATGTGAGCACAGCTCCGGCACGCATGTACACGCTGGCCAGCTGATTTTCAGGCCTTCTGGGCCTACAGGAAGTCAGGAAACGAGCTGTTTCTGGCCTCTGGTGGGCCTCCAGGGGGGTGGGGAAATCCGTTTTTGCCCTTCACAGACTCCTAGAGAAGCTCTGGAGCCAGCGGAGAGCAAAAAACAGCCCTACCAGGGAGCATAGAATTACAGATGTGGGCACACAGGTGACCCCTGCGCTGCACTCCCCCCCGCTTTGGGCACACAATGGCAAAAAGGTTAGCCATCACTGCTCTAGTACATCTATTCATACTATCTCCTCCAATTACTTCCATCCTGATGGATATCTGAAGTGTTAAATGACTATCATTCTCAGCAACTAATATCTTCAATATCTTGCTGAAAACAGTGTCAATTATAGCCTAATACATTCGACAGGGGGACATCAGACTTCTATCTAATTGCCATTTGTTCTATTCTACATGATGACAGTTCTCTTTCTTACCTCTACTGCCTGAAATCTTTTAATTAATAATAATTAATGTCTGAACTGCCTCCAGGCAAAGATTAAGTTCTACTACTAAGAACAGTTATTTGAGAAAAATATGTTTCTATAGCTGAAACTATTTTTTTCTACAATCTCAGAATTTACGAACCACTTTATAATCCATTTTCCACTTACAAAAGACAGGAATTAACAATTAAATGCTATGGTGGAAATAATCCACTGAGCTGATTCATTATTCAGGACATGATCTCTTAAGGTCCCTTCAGTCTAATTCTATGCAATCTGTCAAACAGACAGAGATAATCCATAGTTAGTCACGCATCTTTCCAGTCTAGTCAATCAGTTTTTTATTATGGGCAAAAATTAGAATTTCACTTCTAAGACATACCAATTAAAATTTAAAAATTAAATGTTTTAAAACAAACTACAATAACCAAGTAATCAATATGATTAATAACAATAGCAAAAAAGGCCTCAAAGAAATTGAATTATATATCATTAATAACTATTGTGCATTAAATAAATCTGAATAACCTAGAAACTTAGTTATTAGAGCAAGGAAGACACAAAGCCTAACTTTGTATTTTTATAAAATGGGCACCACTATAATATATGGATTGCATTTTCAATTACCACTTCAGCAAAACAACAAACCCTTAAAGAATAAGAAATATTCTAGAACTTTCTTTGAACAAAAACTGTTGAAAGTGAATTAGAACATACTAAGTTTAGTGATCTCCTAAATTTAGGGATGAATTTAGGGTTTAGGTACTGTACTTTAAAAAGAACAACTATTTAAAAAACCTCTTTAGGGAGGGAGGGCTGGTAAATCTAATTGACTTTCTACAACCATAACAATTAAGGTTTGACACCACCTATAGCCGTGATGGGGAACCTATGGCACATGTGGCATGCGGAGCCATATTGGTGGGCACATGAGCACAGCTCCAGCATACATGCATATGCCAGCCAGCTGATTTTCCAGCCTTATGGGCCCACAAGAAGTCGGGAACAGGCTGCTTCTGGCCTCCGGAGTGCCTCAAGGTGGGTGGGTAAGGCCTTTTCACTTTCCGCAGGCTCTAAAGCCTTTCTAGGAATGTGGGGAGGGTGAAAACGGGCTTCCCCACCTCCTCAGAGGCTCTCCAGAGGCCATTTGCCAACTTCCGGAAGGCCCATTTTTGCTCCCCACAGACTCTAGAGCAGGGGTGAAATCTAGCAGGTTCTGACAGGTACTGGAGAACCAGTAGCAGAAATTTTGAGTAGTTTGGAGAACTGGCAAATACCACTTCTGGCTGGTGGGTGGCAATTTAGAAGGGGATTTTGCAGTATCCTTTCTCTGGAGTAGGGTGGGAATGGAGATTTTGCAGTATCCTTCCCCTGCCGCACCCACCAAGTCATGCCCACATAACTGGTAGTAAAAAAAATTGGATTTTACCACTGCTCCAGAGCCTTTCTAGGAGTCTGGGGAAGGTGAAAACAGACTTCCCCGCCCACCCTGGAGGCCCATGGAGGCTGGAAAATGGCCCATTTGGTGACTTCTCGTTCCACCCATTTTTGCCCTCCCCACACTCCTAGAACAGTTCTGGAGCCTGGGGGGGGGGGTAAAAAATCGCCCTACTGGGCCATCATGTGCCAAAAGCAGGGGATCACACACACATGCGCAGGGGGCAGGGGGCATAGAATTATGGGTGTGGGCACACACATGACACCCCCCCATGCTCCCCTGCCTTTGGCACACGATGGCAAAAAGATTAGCCATCACTGACCTATAGACTCTTGATACTTATCAGTAATAACAGCATGTGAAAATCCGTAACTCTGCAGCTTCTATAATTAATCTCCAATTTAAAGGTTATGAAACCTTCAGTTTAAAGGTATCAGTGAGGATCAAACAACCTCAGACCACAGAAAAAACAATAGTTTCAACCAGAATGTAAATATAGATAGGCATCTGCTACATTAGGCACATTTAAATCAATGTTTCTGAACCGTGGCAATTGGAAGACATGCAAACTTCAATTCCCAGAATTCCTCAGCCCAGTGTGCTGACTAGGAATTATGAGACTTGAAGTCCAGATATTTTCAAGTTGCCAAGGTTGATAAAAACTTATTTAAGTCACTGCCAATGCACAGCAGCTTTCCTTTCAATAGGACTTTATTTTTCAAAACTATTTGTGGACAACCTTTGGAGAAGCTAAGGGTCAACTTAGTTTTTTATGAGTAAGGAAGGGATTACAAAAGTTAGGAGGCTGCCAACAGAAATGGCTGAATAATGCAAGTGGTACCAGAAATTACATTTTTCCCCTAAAAAAGTTGGAAGGTTTTTTTTCTACATTACATCTATTTTAGAGGTTACATTACAATAGTCATGCATTTTCCACCATAGAACAGAATAAATGTACTGCCCAAAACCTTCCCCACAATGAAGTCAGGGAAGGCTGTGGATAAATTCTCAAAAAAAGACCTTACAGGACCTCCTCTATAACAGACAACGAAGAAGACAATAAGTGAAGCAACCTCGTCATTCCATGTTGCAGAAATATTGGAAAAGCTCAGCAGGCTCTTCAACCAACACAACATACGTGCACACTTCAAACCCAAGAATACAGTACACAAAGACAGAAGCTTGTCCACCCCAAGGATATAACACCCAGATATAAACTGAGCAACATGGTATATGTAGTACAATGCAGTGAGCTTGAAAACAGCCAAATCCACATTTTGGTCAGAGAGGATACCACAACATTTGTCTCCAGTCTACAACACAAGTCCTTTCAACAGTTCCAAGAAGGCTCCACACCCATTTGCACCACTCATGTGATCCTGATGACTTTAACAACTCTCTAAAAGAATGCAAATGACCAGTTGTGTGCAAGGAGTATAAATCCTTCCATTCCCCATCATCCAGTCAGAACTGAAGAAGCTTCTTGGATGAGTAGTGAAAAGTCGTTAAAGAAAAACCAGAAAGTCCAGTTGCGTCTTGGGATGTAACAATTTAATAATCTGTTTGTTGGGACCACTTTCAGATTTCCAGTTCCACAAATTAATGTTTAAGAGAGATATAGTATTGTCTTACCATCTCTCTTACTGGCACTTTTATAATTTGCTTCATGAAGAGAGAAACCTCTGCCTTTTCAGGGGAAAAACAGATTACATAGATTACATAGATAAATAGAACATAGAAACATGAGTCTCTCAACATTGCTATAGCAACTAGACTAAATGGTAGGCAAGTGGACTAAACATCAAATTGAGCTTTTTGTTTAAAAAATCTTGTGCCTTATAGAACATTCAAAACAGCAAAATGGCAAATCTTTAACTTGTCTACTCTCAGTATTTAACCATCTTGAGAGAAAAATAAAGGCATACCAAAAATCAGATTTTAAAAAATCTGCTTGAAGAACAGGTTAGTAAAAGGGGAAGATTCCATTAAAAAAAGGCAGCTTTATGAGAAATGTTTCTATGTTACAAAATGTATCTATATATATAAAAGAAACCCGAAACCATAAATTAGTTGAATGGACACCGATGAAGACAAGGTAATCAGATTTACAGAAGTGGCTGAAAAAAGCTAACCACGCGCACTCAGTCACAGGACACCCAAGCCACGCCCACAGAACCGTTGGGGGTGGGGGGCACTGAGGATAAATTTGTAGCACCAAGGGGGCAGTGGACTGAAAAAGTTTGGGAACCACTGGTCTAAAACATAACTGGAGGATTTCCAGTTTGGGATGGACCAAGCTGCCAGTATAATATGAAAATTAACACATCCTGTATTATCCTTACCAAACGTGTGACCTCATAGTCAAGTCGGCTCATTTGTTAAATATGGTTTAACTTAGAACAGGGGTGTTAAACTCAAGGCCCATGGGCCGGATACAGCCCGCAGGGTGCTTAAATCCGGCCCGTGGAGCCAGCCTAGTAATATCAAAGAACCGGTCTGTGGTGCCTCTACCAGCTAAAATGAGCCATGTGCGGGGGGAGGGGGTGCAGCCTGTTTTCAGCCACTGCAGGAGGCAAAAACAGGCTGCATGGAAGCCTCCCAAAGGCTTCACATGGTTCATTTTCAGCCTTCATGGCCTCCTGCAACACTCTGCTGGCCGAAAACAGCTTGATTAGGTGGTTGGACTAGAAGACCTCCAAAGTCCCTTCCAATTCTGTTAGTCTGTTAAAGCAGTGAACATAATACTCCTTCCTTCTATTTTTCCTACAACCACCACCACCCTATGAGGTGAGTTGGACTGAGAGAAAGTGACTGGTCTAAAGTCAGCCAGCCTAACACGAAGGCTAATTTGAAACTAAAACTCACAATTTATTGATTTCTATCTTGGGAACTTAACCACTGGACCTACTTGGTCCTTCAGATGATATACAGGTTATTCAAAAGCGTTCACACACCCAAACTACAAGCTGGTCAATAGATGAGCTTCAGTTATTCCTCTAAATCCAGCATGTCAGTATATAAAGCAGTTAATATCACTTCATATCTCATGTTACTATTAGAATAAAGCTTTTTTAATAAAGTTTTTGGCTTAAAACCCACTGATCCTTGTTTTGAGGATCAGTGCAGTATAATGGCTACGGTATGGGACTTAAGAGTAGGGAGCTCCAACCCAACAGTGGGTGACTTTAGACAATCACTTTCCCTCAGCTGTTCTGATCCAGTCTTAACAGAAGCAAGAAACAGACTCCTGGTCACGAAAAAAACCTCTCTTTATTTACCTCTTGTGAATTAATTGCATTCACCCACTGAAAAGTTCAGGCAATAGTCCTTCAACTGCAGTAATAGGCCTTATTAGTTCCTTACCATGTGAGTTGTCAGCCGAAAAGCTGCAAATTAAGTTCTGGCAAACAGTCTTTGTGGCACGAAACACAATGAGCAGAATGTTCAGAAATACAAACTGTTGTCTCCTACAACAACCACTCCCCTTTCCTTCTATTTATTCCCCAGCCAGAGAGGGGCCATTCAGTGTCCACATGTGCTTTACTTCCCAGGTCGATTCCTTGTCCTCTGTTGTTCATCTCTCCTAACTGCTCTGCGCATACATGCATCTGGAACAGGCCCCAGCTGTTCTTTCTCCTCACTCATATCAGCCTCCAAAGGCATCTGCCTCTCCAGTGGCTGGGAAATATCGGACGGTCCTGGCTCTATCTCTGCGTCCGATGCAAAGCAACCATTAGAGCTTTCCCCAGACTCCAGAAGCGGCCCAGGTTCCTCCCTAACCTCCTCATTGTCTGAGCCTGCCACCAGCTCCATATCAGCATAACAACATCAGCCTAACCTAGCTCACAAACCAGCTGTTGTGGAGAAGAAAGCATTACATGTATTGCCTTGAACACCTGTTACATACGGTAGAATATAAATTAATCATTTTTTTAAAAAAATCAGGACTTCCACATCCTCTTTGGCATTAACTGAAAAGATACACAGTTGGGTGTTGTCAGCAAAATTCTGAATGACATTGTCGATGACTTTACATAAATGTCAGAAAGCACTGGGCTGCAAGAACTTTAACAAACAAAGGCAGTGAATAAACCAATCCAAATTTTGGTCTGAATGTCTTAGCAAGATCTGGATGTACATTTATAGTTTTCAGATTATTATTATTTATAAGCCATGAGATGGTGGATTCGATCATGTTCTAAAATTGTAGTATTTCACAAAGCAAATTCAGGATACAATACTTACGTATCCATTTAGCATTTTCTTGATATATTTATTTATTTATTTATTGAATTTATATACCACCCATCTCTCAAATAGCTGTGATCCTGGGTACTTTACATATATAGAGCTGAATTACTTTTTAGCGTAATTCTTATTACCATAAATCTGTAGTAAATTTAGGAAAGTAAAAACATGCATATAAGTGAAAAAACTGAAGATCTAAAAATTTATTTATTTTATTTATTATTGAATTTATATACCGCCCCTCTCCTCGCAGACTTGAGGCGGTGTACAGCCAACAAATTTAAAATACCATATATACAAATTAAAAAATGATTAAACTCTTACAGTGGCTATAAAACTTTTAAAATTATTTAAAATTATCAATATTAAAATATTCCAATTATTTCC
>JANHFP010004067.1:51156-63122 GCA_032468135.1 Calamaria suluensis | reverse complement strand
AGGGTTATATAAATTGGCTAAGAGCCAAAAGAAGGTCATCTGCTATTATATGACACAAGACCCTTAGGGGAACTTTGCTGATTCATGTGATGGGTAAATACATTTATCACAGGCAATGCAGGCACATTTCATCCGTATCAGATGAGACTTTTATCATGTATCTGATTAGCTTCAGTAACTTCAGTCCCTCAATTTCTGTGCTTTGAAAGCACATTATTTTGGAAACCTATAATTTCTCTCTCCCCCAGTGATTAAGCATATCTATAAAATAATGTAATAAATTCCAATTATATTTGTTAACTGTAAACATGGTGAACAACAGAATAAGCTTTTGTTGTCTTAAAAATAGAGCGGTTGGAGATAGAAAAATAGTTGCTTCTATAATGCATTAACAGTCTCTTTCCATCTCAGCAGTCAGACAATTCTTACCAATGGTGAAATCCATTTTTTAACTACCTGTTCTGTGGGCTTGGCTTGGCGAGTGTGGCTTGGCTTGGTGGGCATGGCAGGGGAAGGATACTGCAAAATCTCCATTCCTACTCTACTCTGGGGACAGCCAGAGGTAGTATTTGCTGGTTCTCCAAACTGCTCAAAATGTCTGGTACCGGTTCTCCAGAACCTATCAGAACCTGCTGGATGGTTCTTACTCAGACTTTCCCACCTGGGCCCTCCAGGTTATATCTGATCTTGACATCTTGAATTCTCAGGGCCCAGTTGATTTAGAATCTGGGCAGCAAATTGAAGAAGACATTCTTCTTACCATGTAGCATGATATCTACCTTACTAGAGGAATTAGTAGCTATAGTTAGTCATGACTATAGGAGCAGAGTGGGGGCATTCAGGGGAGTAAATGTGTGGCAGCTTTGAGGTGAAAAGTCCATTGAGGTGGGAAGTGCATTCATGACAGAATTAGTCCACCTTGTATTATGATATTAAGCTATTTCAGGGCCCTGATTGTACAGTACAAATAATATTGACAAATATATGGAGAAATTTGATGGAGAAATCAAATGTCCATGTCTGTACACTTTGCATAGGATTAATTTAAGGCCATTTTCTCTATTAACACTTGTCCAGATGCATTGTGATTGCAACTCATTGGAATGTGGAAGTTTTAATCCCAGGCTGTTTAGAATATTCAAGCTTGACAAGGCCTCTAAATACATTTTACAGATGTCAGGACAGAAGTTCACCAAGTGAAGAATAGGAAGAAAAGACAAGGCTTTGAATATCACAGTCTTCCAACTAATATTGAGTGGGAAAATATTTTGCAAAATTCTATTAATTTACAGTACTTACTTTTTCTTGTCCTGTCCTGTAGACACCTAAAAAAAATCCCAGAAAGACAGGGAAAGTTTCTTCACACTGAAAATCTGGATTTACTTCTGCCAAGATCACCATCATTTTTTTCTGAATTTAGCACTCATTGTGTATCTGTGTTTACATGGATGTACATAAACATAAGTTGTCTAGGCATTAATCAATCATCACATTAAAATTTCTGAATATTTTATTTCAAGTGGAAGTGATAAACTGGTGATCTCATTCTTTTGATATGCATCTTTGATTTGGATAGTGTATGTATACATACATACATACATACATACATACATACATACATACATACATACATACATACATACCCATTTTGCTTCTCCCTAAGGGAGCAAGCACCAATTATGAAGGATACAAAAAGGGAATTTGGAAAAAAAAGTCAAAAGTATTAAACATAGGTGATAAGAACAAGAAATAGATTCTCCTCGCACATATGTGATAGTTGTTCCTGACTCTAGGGGGCAGTGCTCATCTCAGTTTCAAAGCCAAAGAGCCAGCGCTGTCCGAAGATGTCTCCGTGGTCATGTGGCCATCATGACTAAATGCCAAAGGCACATAGAATGCTGTTACCCTCCCACCAAAGGTGGTCCCTATTTTCCTACTTGTATTTTTTACATGCTTTAGAACTGCTTGGTTGGCAGAAGCTGGGACAAGTAACAGGAGCTCACCCCATTACACGGCACTAGGGATTTGAACTGCTGAACTGCCGACCTTTTAAAAGACAAGCTCAGGGTCTTAGCCAGTGAGCCACCATGTCCCAAGTGAAACATAGGTCAGCCCAATTTACATTTATGTCACTCGCTGTACCTTGCATATCATTCTTCCTTCTACCGCATACATACACTGCTGCTTACATTGTCTTTGTATTTTAACTTTCCTGTCTTTTTTAGGATCTCATCTCCATCTAAACCTGATTTTCTTAGTCTTCTCCTTTATCTTGGCCTGATTATTATTATCTGTTCAGAACAATGTGAAGTCACAGCTGCTAATTCTTTAGCTGACATTGGCCTTCATGTGCAATCATGTTCTTCCCAAAAAGCTAGGATGCAGAGGTGAAATGCTACCAGTTCAGACCAGTTCAGTAGAACTGGTAGTGGAGATTGGGGCTGGTTTGCAGAACTGGTAGCGATCGCTGGCTGGCCACGCCCTCAAACCGATCCACAGCCCTGCCATGCTTGTCTGCCTTCCACGCTGCCTTTTTCTGCAGCATTCCCCTCCCATCTTTGGATCGCCCTGCAGGGGAAGTCCGTCTTTGCAGAAACCGGGTAGGCGGTTTGTACGGAGGATTAGTGGGGGGAGAAGCACAGCCCTCCAGGCTGGAGAGTGGGGCAAGAGAATGCTCCAAAATTAGCTTGGGGAGAATGATGTGAGTGACATGCATGATGTCAACTTCGCCATACCCAAGCCACACCCACAAAACTGGTGGCAACAATTATTAGATTTCACCCCTGGCTTTGGGTCTCAGTTAGGTTGTCATCTATAGGTACAGGCAAGGGTCAGCAATCTTAAACACTCAAAGAGCCATTTGGGCCCATTTCCCACAGAAAAGAAAACACCGGGAGCCACAGAAACCCTTCCCATGCCAGACTATTTCTTGAGCGGCCACAAAACTAGCATATGTTATTGAATCAAACATTACATTTTCTTCTGAAACTTTTCTTTCCTTGGATTTATCCATAGTTGGCTACCGGGGGTTGAAAAGCTCAATAAATCATGTGCTGGCTCAATTGTGGTTGCAAGTCCAGGATTACCTATATAGTGTATAAACTAAACATACATCAGATTAAATTTATATTGCAATTAATAAGGAAGCCAAAATATCCAGGCTCTTCATCATTCAAAAATAACATTCTAAAGCCACCATCTGTTTCCTGAAGCACAATTGGTGTTTTTTCATATGTGGATTTATTATTAAAAAGATATGACTTATAAATTAGAAATATATACTTCTAAAATGGGCCAAGATTATCTGACTTAAAACTGTATTTTGCTGCTTGATCCCTGGTATGGATGAAAGACCAGGTGACTTTGAGAAATAGGAGGTTATTGGAGTTGAATGAACATGAATTGACATTTGGGTGACACATTTATTTACAAAATAAATGTACAATTGAAACCATGTGTTTTCTTTTTAGGCTTGATGGATAAACAGATTAAAAGAAAGCATGGTACTTTGTTTCTACATATAACAGCAGCAGCAAGACTTCTGTACACAGAAATTGCAACTATGGAGAAATGGATGGTGAAATAAATGGAATTGGTTGTGATGGCAAAACTATTTTAAATTTAAAAAAATTTGTTTCGACTTGGAAACCATTTTGGATTTTTTGCTTGAAACTGAAAGAAATGAAACTTTAGTTTTTGGAATTGATAGTTACTGTTTATGATTATTGAATGTTTATTATTAATTTTAGAGAAAGAGGCTACTGTTTATCTAGATGTGTATCTGAACTGTGGAGTTACTTTTTCTATTTTTCTTTTCTGCACTTTTTCTGATCTTTTTTTTCTCGTCCTTTTTTTCTATTTCCTTATATTTTATCTCTTGTGGAAACTTGTTTTATAAAAAAAGAGAAAATACACTCCCAATACTTATTTTTCTTATTTCGATCTTCTTTTTTTTGGGATAGATATGCCAGCAATTTTGTTGCCATCCATGTGATGAAGAGAATTAATGGTGCCTGCCTGCAGTGAATGATAGAAAAATTCAGGGACATTTATTATCAGGACTATTTATTGATCCACCTTCCTAAGCCCAATATCTATGCTGCTTGGAAATTTTAGGAATTAAGTGACACATCTTGAGGGCCTTAGCTTGGAGAACCTTAATATTATAGAGCAATTTGACTATTGGGGTGATTAAGTCCCAATACATCAGAAGTTACTTTTCTCTATCATTAAAAAAGTATCTTTGGAATCAGTGAGAAGATAACTACTTACACCAGTTCCAGAAATAATATTTCTCTTTATCTTAGGAACATCTAGGGACTGGAGGACTAATCTATTCACAGCAAACTTAACAATCTTTTTGCTTGAATTCCAGACCAGAATTCAATAAAAGCAAGGCAATAGTCTCTGACAGTTGTACAGAGCCCATGAAGAGACATTTGAGGCCAAATCTTCCATTAGAGTACTCTTTTTCAAATCAATTGTGAGATTTAGGCTATTGTGATGTTCAGGAATATCTTCCTGGAATAGATGTCTCACAGGTTTGCAGTCTTAAGTACATATTTCAATTGTAAGGTAAAATGCACTTACCTATATTTGACTGCAAAACATCCAAGGGAGGTTTTATGGTTCTTAAATAGCTACATACCTTGTTTTCAGGTTCTCCAGACTTCAGGAGAGCAGTAAAGAAGCATGAATCAGATTTTCTGGAGACATTTCATCTAAGGGTGAAATGCAAAATTTGTTGCAACCGGTTCTGTGGGTATGGCTTGGTGCTGGGCAGGTCATGTGACTGGGTGGGCATGGCCATTTTTTTCATTTTAAAAGCATTTCTTCTAACTACATATTTGCTGAATTAGGTAGAAACCAATGCCTTTAAAATGTAAAAAGAGAGCCTCCTAGGATCACAGCAGCCTTGCAAGGCTTCCCCACCCCTCATTTTAAAGGCACTGGTTTCTACCTAATCCAGCAAATACTTAGGTTAGGTAGAAAAAAAGCCTTCAGAATGAGGGGGGAAGCCTTGCATGTTGACGCGGCTGTGACAATTGTGCAGAGGGGGGTGGGCCAGGGATTTTTACTACTGGTTTTCTGAACCAACCACAGCCATTGCTACCGGCTCGGCCAAACTGGTCTGAACTGGGAGCATTTCACCCCTGATCTCATCCCATTAGTTTGTGAGGCTTCTTCTGTGCAACATTTCACCTGGTGTGTGTGTGTTAAAAAAACTTGTAATCTGTGTAAGATTTGAATGTAGGGGGACTAATTGGTGATTAAAGGTCTTCTGGGAGGTGTTGAAATTGTTGGGGGTGTTGTTACTTTCACCTTGATTGGCTTTTCTCATTTGTTTGTTGTAGATGTGGGTCTCTGTTATGGGTGACAAACCACGTGAAGAAAACAAGTAACCCAAAAGTGCAATGAAGAAGCAATACTAAAAAAATAATAATACCCACCCTTAGACCTACAGTAATCATACATTCAAATGGAAGAATATGAAATCTTAGGCCACACAAATGGCAAAAACCCAGAAAACCTCTAGAAGTCAAGCATTCAAGTAAATGGGTAATGAATGGGTAATCAATATATTCTACCACTCAGTCAGGTCCCAGTCCAAAATATCTGCAACAAAATGAGGAGGGCCAATCAATATGGAAACAGTTTAATCACTCTCAAAGCTAACTGAATTACCAGGAAAAATACATTCACTAATGTGCATCTCACCCTTCCCAAGTTCAAATCTTATTCAGGCTACAAATACTGTGGCAACCACATATCCACCCACCTTCATTTCTGAACCATTGCACCAGTGGTGAAATCCCATTGTTTCTACTATCAGTTCTGTGGGTGTGGCTTGGTGGGCATGGCAGGGGAAGGATGCTGCAAAATCTCCATTCCCAGCTCACTCCTGGGGAAAGGACATTGCAAAATCTCCAGTCCCACCACACTGTGTGGACAGCCAGAGGTGGTATAATTTGCCGGATCTCCAAACTGCTCAAAATTTCTGCTACAGGTTCTCCAGAACCTGTCAGAACCTGCTGGATTTCACCCCTGCATTGCACCAAGGAAGTCTTGAAGATAGAATAAGAACAGCCATGTTCTAAGTGGGGTGGGGAGCTGTCTTAGAACTTCCAAGTCCACACATTTAAAATTGCCAAAGTTGAAAAACACTGCCTTAGAATATGCTATATTCAGACCTGTTGCTGCAGTAAAGCGAGACTAAAAGGGCTCTTTTCCCCTCAGATAAAATGGGTAATATACATTTCTGCTATAATTGTTCAACCACTTGATACATATAGCCTTTTTCCTAGTCTCTTTTTCCTAGCACACAGCTAGTTGTACTTAGAGTTGTACTCTGGAGAGCTTGGGGAAAGTACCCATACGTGGATACCGAAAATTGAAATAATGAAGGAGCAAAATCAGAGCGCTACTAGTATTAAGTGATATTGGAAGTGAAAGACTTGGTATTACACATATTCATGGCCTCAATTGGTTTAAACTAGGGAAAGAGGAGGGGAAAAAAAATCTGAACTCACTGGGTAACTAAGCTAACTAAGCAATTCAGAAAATGTTAATAGCTCAGCAAAAACAAAACAAAACAGCAAGTGCTGAATTAGGAATTATTATAAAGCAGAAAAATATACCCACAAGTGTGATACTGTAGATTTGTGGCACACTCAAAATTAGTGTGATGATCTTCAGTTGGGGTAAAAAAAATAGTTTTAAGTCTAGGTCTTGCACATGGGTGTCTAATTATACAGATTTTCCCCACCTCATTTTTACCAAATCCATGCCATAAGCACAGAGCAGCTTAGGAATACGATTTGCAGTTATGTATGACATTTGTTTTAAAGCTGCCAGTCACATTAACTGGCTTTCAGGTCTATCCTGTGCATAGTAAACAGATAGTGTTGTTAGTTGTACAGAACATGGCTTCAAGATGGAAAGATGTGGTTATCAGGTGACATAGGGCAGAGACTATTAGTACCATCATAGCTCCTGACTGAACTTCTAAACAGCTCAGTATAGGTATCAGTGGCACATATCGAATGTTTCTGTATCCTGCTATTTAAGGATACAGAAATCACAAAGAAACATCCAAGAACCACTAGTGAGTATGCAGCAGTGCTTCCTGCCTGCTGTGTTTCCTGTCTGATAGTAACATACGTTATTAATACGAAGCAAGGGCCCTAGGCTTTGATAGTGAGGTTGGTTTAATAGGAAGACAGGAAGTTCAGAGAAAAATGCTGATTCCCTGCCTCCCACTTTTTGAGAATAGCAACTTTCTTTGTACTTCCTGCACTTTTTCAAAGCCAGATCTGCTTTAAAATATTTACTAGGAAAAGATATGTGCAGATATGCACAACTAGGTTCCTACACTGATTCTAAAGGGAGCGGGGGGAGGCATCCACATTTACATGACTCACATTAGGTTAAAATGATAATGGAGAAAAGTTTGAGATAGTCCTTGGATGGGTAAAAGGAGTAACTAGTTTTAGTTTTAATCATGGAAACACATAATTGACACAGAAGATCCAGATTCGTGGTGGGTTTCAATTTTTTTTACTACCAGCTCTGTGGGTGTGGTTTGGTGGGCGTGGCAGGGGAAAGATATTGTAAAATCTCCACTCCCACCCCACTCCAGGGGAAGGTTACAAATCCACATTTCCTCCCGATCAGCTGGAACTTGAAAGGCATAGAACAGATGTGGGTGGGGCAATCAGAATTTTTCCTACCAGTTCTCTGAACTACTCAAAATTTCCGCTACCGGTTCTCCAGAACTGGTCAGAACCTGCTGAAACCCACCTCTGATCCAGATCCAGGAAACACATTATTGGCCATCTTGAATCACCTTACCAGAACAGTTTGATACCATTTAAAAGCCAAGGGGTTCAAGGTACACAAACAAAAGTACCTATGACTGAATACTTAACTGTGCACATTGGGATGATTGGAAGATGTGATTTGAAACTATTAATGTCAATGAAGCATTATTGTTCAACTGTAGAAACACGTTTCAGATGTGCAGCTCAAAGTAAAATATTTTCTTAGCATGTACGAAGGGCAGAAAGCATTTTCTTAAATTGACATTTTAAGTCAATTGACTTTAGTCTAAGTACAAAATGTCTGCTTCTGGCAATGTTTTCCCATGTTGAGAGCAGTCTGGAGGAGAACAAATTAAACAATTCTTCTCTTCTCACTTTCACAGAAGCCAACACCCTATAGACCTGCCATGTAGTAGGCAGCATATCATGTCCTCTTGAATCTTTGTTTCTCTGCAAGGAAAGATTCACTATTTGTTGACCTTCTGTGCAAGACAGGAAAAAGAAAAGTAGCAAATATTTCTTATCTTCCCTCCTATGTGTTTACAGTATTTGAAGTTATCTCAAGATCTGGTGAGAGGGGTGGCACATGTGACCTAAGAACCAACAATCCAAAATAGACTTCAGCAACCGAGTGATCAATGCCTGGAACGCACTACCTGACTGTGGTCTCATCCCAAACCCCCCAAAACTTTAACCTAAGACTGTCTTCTGTTGACCTAACCCCATTCCTAAGAGGTGTGTAAGGGGCGTGCATAAGAGCACCAGAGTGCCTACAGTTCCTGTCCTAATGTTCTCTTTATTTGTATTCATTTTTGTATTCAATTCATGCTTATACTTATATATATTACCTAATATGTAATTGACAAAATAAATTAATTAGATAAATAAAATAATAAACTTCTCTATTAATACCTCCTCCTCTTTATGTCTTATCTGGGGAAGGACTGTTTTTTTCAAGTGGGCTGCTACTTTTTAGCGAGCTCTTTAACTGTTTCCGTGGGTATTTGTTCTTTTTCTTCTTCCTTATCCTGGATATGGGATCTCCCAAGTCTGCTGTACAGATTTTAGTGGGGGTGCCTGTAACCGAATGTTGTGGTTGCAGAAAAACAGCTATATTTTTTTCAGTGTCTCTACGTCAAGGTGGATGGTTATTAGTTGTTCAAGTATTGAAGCAACTGTTTGTGCTATGAGAAGACATTGCTTTGCCATAAACTCTGTTGTATTTTCCCATGGTAAGCTCTCCACACTCAGTTAATTTGTTGTTAACCTTTTTAGTCTTTATCTCAGTCTCCATACCGGCTGTAGCTAGACTTGCTTTTATGAAAACAGCTGACTGTCATTTTGCTCCCCCCCCCCCAAGATTGGGAAAGTCTAGTATCTGCTGTTTTGTCAGATCTGTTTGCAGGTCCCTTTCTAACCTCTCCCGATGGTTGGAAATGGAGTGGGGAATATTTTTACTTACAAATCTCTTGCCAGCAAAGTGCTCATCGTTTTTTGGCTGTTTTGAATTCTTCACTGGTGGGAGAGATCCTGGGCTGGTGCCATGGTGCTTCTTTCTTTTCCCTATGCCTTACTGGTTCTCAGCAGCCAAAACTTTCTCTGTGTTGTGGTCTATGGTGTTATCATCTGCAAAAAATATTATTTAAATAAAAAGGATCCAATGGGTATACTAAAATTGATAAAATAGAATAAAACCATGAGGAGCTGCTGTAAACACGCTCCAGCAGCCCTTCTAAAGAAATCAAACTTACCTTTGATGCAGCCAGTATGTGCAAATATTTTCATACACACAGCACTGAAAAATATTAACATGATATTAATGGCCCAATCAAGAAATAAAAATACTTTCTTTCCTCTTGATTTCCATGGTCCTTTTACTGTTGAATAACAGAGGAAAAGTACAGCCATTTGTAACATCAATTTACAAAAAAAATTAAAAAGAATTGCCACCTATTTCTTCTACAATATAAACATATTAATATGTAATGAGACAATAAATATTAATAAGAGCTCATATCTAGTGAAATAGGAGCTTATGTCTCCTTAGAGTTTAATTAACACAAAGACTATATTAGTTCTGAGCTTTCTCCTGGGCTAAGACATCATCTCAGGAAATGCTGATGAATGTAATGAAGTCAGGAAAATATTTGTAACTACAGCTTCTCCTTGCCACTGAGACCTTCTGTTTGCCAGAAAGGAGTTTTTAGTTAAGAAATATCAAAGTATAAAATATGTTTTTGCATTGTTCAGTTGGAAGAAATGTCTATCTGTGTTCAATTCCAAGTAGGGAGGAAGACACTGGAAAAATGGAGGCTGATTGGAAAGATGGTTTAATGGTAGAAAGGACCATATGGTTTGAGGTCCTGGGCAATCAAGCACATGAGTATAAGAGAGATGTATGCTTTCTCTTGGACCCTGCCTTGGAGCTTCCTGTTCTTGTGTAAGAAATGTTGATTGGTTGTCAGACTCCCATTGGGACATGCAGGGGTAACATTGTAGGTTGTCTTGAGTCCCAGGCTTTGTTGAATCTTGCTGGGTGATGTAATGAAGGGGCTTTGGGCAATTCCTATTATGGTTTAATGGCTTTGTCCTGGTTTGGAGGCCTAATCCTATCACTCTGGAGCTGAAGGTCTTTTGTAGATAAGATGCCCCAGTCTTTTGTCTTGTAAATAGGTTGGCACCAGTCTTTCTGGGGCTATTAACAAAGTTGGGGGCTGCTTTCCAAGAGCATGTTTCTCCTTTTCTCATCCAGGAAGGTATAATATTCTGCCTTTTTAATATTTCCTAGAATATTTCATTCTTCTAGGAGAGGGGTGGGTGCTAATATCCTCCTCAGCCCCCAGCAGGAAATTATTAACTTAAATGCTTTTCCTTAGAATGCATATCTCCAGAATCTCGATTACACAATGATATTTTCAACATTCTTGACAAGCTGGGAGATCATTTCTGGCTGGCTCTGTGGGCATCCTGGGCGTCTGAATCCACTTCGCCAGTGGACTCTTCAGAGCCTAGGCTGCCCTGTAGGGGCAGCCAACCATAGGGGCACCTTCTGGGATGCCCAGGGCAATGGTGATCACCCTGGAGATACCCAGATAAGCCCCAGGAGCCATGAAAACAGGTGGCCGAATCGCTGTTGGCCACCATTTCCAGCAGAGTGAGGAGCGGAGAGTGAAAGTGAAGATTAACTGCATGTGTATTCGAGGTGAGACTTTGTTTCCATTGGGCTAAAAGGTAGACAGGCTGCTTCGGCAGTGAAGTGGATTCCATTTCAGAAGATTAAAAAAAAAAAGAATTGGAAGGAGAAAGGGAGAATCCCCCCCCTCCATAGACCAGGCAGCAGTTTGGCCTATTTTCCCTCTTCGAAGAAGCTCTTGCAAGCACTTAAAGCACCAAGCGCTTAAATTTAGAGTGTTCTCAATGTGAGCGACACATCCCCTGCTCCTCCTGGAGCCCAATACTATATGGAGCATTGGCTGCAGTGTGGGCAGAGAGAATGTCACAATGAAATGCCAGTGACATAGCCATGACAGCCATGCTCCTACAGAAGGACAGACAAGGACAGCTGCTACCCTGTACCTACACGTCCAAGAAGCTCACCATCACCGAAGTGAGGTGGGCCATTTGTGAGAAAGAAACCTATACTGTCCTCTCCTGGAGGCATTTCCTGGAAGGAGGAAAAGTGCCCTTCGAGGTCAGGACTGATCACAAATCCTCAAAGCACTAGAAAAATAAAAAAAACTATTTCCCAAACAAATCTGCTTGGCACAATACTTCAGACAGTTCAAATTCAAGCTAAAATACATCCCAGAGGGAAAAAATCTGCTAGCTGATGCCCTATTGAGAAAACCCCATTTCGATAGCCACAAGGAAGAAGTTGTCCATGCAACCATTCCCTCCTCACAATCAGCTGCACAAGTCACCACCAGAGGCCAAGCCAGGTGACAACCCAATCCCGGGTGGGACAATCTGACAGTGGCACTGAAAACAGTGCTTCCAACTGACCTATGGCTCACAGATAATAGAGATATCTTGACCATGAGAGATGGACTGGCTTGAAAGAGATAAAAACCCAGAGGGCAGAACAAGAAGCAATGGGTGGAAACTAATCAAGGAGAGAAGCAACTTAGAACTAAAGAGAAATTTCCT
>JANHFP010004062.1:16049-27401 GCA_032468135.1 Calamaria suluensis | reverse complement strand
GCTGAGGAATGCTGGGAGTTGAAGTCCACAAGTCTTAAAGTGGCCAAGGTTGGAGACCCCTGCCTTAGACCCAACCGCCACCTCCCCTCCCTGCTCTTTCCTCTTCCACCAGCTCCACCTTTGGGATTTTTACTTTGGGAAATGTCACCCTAGACTTCTTGGGATTGTGGAAAGAAAGGGGGGAAGCGAAAGCGGCATCCCTTTTTGTTCCGTGGCTAAGCTGAAAGCTGAGGAGATCAACCCTGACTGCTCTTTGGAACATCCTGGAGATGAAGCTCAAATACTTTCGCCACCTAATGAGAAGGAAAGAGTCACTGGAGAAGAGCCTGATGCTGGGAAGGACTGAGGGCCAAAGAAGAAGGGGACGACAGAGAATGAGGTGGCTGGATGGAGTCACTGAAGCAGCAGGTGTGTGGACTCCAGAGCAGGGGTCACCAACCTTTTGGACCTCAGGGACCACTAAATTCGTGGACCACTAATATGATCTGCCCAATGACCAGCTGTGTGGGCGTGGCTAGGCAGTCATGTAACTGGGTGGGAGTGGCCAACTTGATGTCCCTCACATTGAGGGACGTCTCACCGGTCTCTACTCACTACTTACTCTACTCACTCCAACCTGCCCACCCAGGTTCCTTAGGGCCCCCACAGGAAGTAGTTGCTGGAGCTAAGCAGCCAAAGTTTGAGGACCCCTGATTTAGTATAATATTAAAAACACAAATATTTTTTTCTGCGGACCACCTAAATTTTCTCAGGGACCAGCAGCGGTCCACGGACCACCAGTTGATGACCACTGCTCCAGAGGATGGTGGAGGACAGGAAGGCCTGGAGGAACGTCCATGGGGTTGCAATGGATCGGACACGACTTCTCAACTAACAACAACAAAGCTGAAGCTGAGGAGATCAACCCTGACTGCTCTTTGGAAGACCAGAGATCCTGAAGATGAAACTCAAATACTTTGGCTACCTAATGAGAAGGAAGGACTCACTGGAGAAGAGCCTGATGCTGGGAAGGACTGAGGGCCAAAGAAGAAGGGGGATGACAGAGAATGAGATGGATGAATGGAGTCACTGAAGCAGTAGGTGTGAGCTTAGGTGGACTCCAGAGGACGATGAAGGACAGGAAGGCCTGGAGGAACATTGTCCGCGATGGGTCAGACACGGCTTAGCAAATAACAACAACAAAGCTGAAGCTTAAAGGTAGCCCTGGGTAAAGTTTCAGAAATTTAAACCCCATTCGCTACAATACTCTGTGGAAGCCTTGTGTTCACATTTCAGCCCAGGCTGGAAGGTTGGGAAAAGGAAGCCTGAGGGCCCATCTTCCCCTCCCGATGGCGATGACTTTGGTGGGTTGTTAGAAACCCTAGGGAACTTGGATCAGCCTTCTTTGAACTCCTCATGTCAGTTTGAATCCCATAACTGCACAGTGGCCTCGCCTTCCTTGTCAGGAATTAACTATTAGAAGGTATTAGGATAAAATGTCTCTATACTTGGACAGTAATCAGGATTAATAAGATTCTTAAAGGCATTTGGCCCAATGCTGAACCATAATCATGAAGGCTGGCTTGACGTAGCATGCTAAAGCTAAAACAAAACGTGATTGCCTACTTTGGGATTGCTTGTTGTTGGAACATAGCTGCATTGTCTGAATATATGAACAAAGCCAATAGTATTAAACTTTCAGGACTGATGTTTTACGAAGTTAAATAGGGCTTGTATACATTTTTCTGTCTTTATCAGTGGTATAAGACTTATTTGACATGTTATTTTCCAAACACTTACCAGGAGGTTTAATTACTTCCCATTTGCTACTTTGAAGGAATAGCACAGAATCACTCAATCTATATAGCCCCACTTCTCATGTCTCGGACTTTTCAATATTGTGTATTCCTAAAAAGCCTGCTGGCTAAAGCAGACGGGAAAATAAATATTTACTATCGCCCTCCAACCAATACTAAGGCCAGTAAGATGTGTTTCCAGGATTGTAGAATACAACCTAATCACTAAATCATTTCTTTTTAGCTGTAAGCATACAAGTCCCCTCCTGAGGTTTGTGCTCATTTAATTTTTTATCAGTATCAGTTAAAAAAATCCCTGGGCCCGCCCCCTCTGCCTGTCTGACGCTTTGTTTTCTTTTCAAAAACGTGTTCTATCAAAGTGTTTGCTGGATTAGGTAGAAACGCATGCCTATACATTAAAGTAGAGAACCTCTGAGCACCCTGCGAGATCATGGGATGGTTTTTCCCCTTCATTTAAACTCATGCCTTTAAATTGAAGGAGAAAAAAGCCTCCTGTGATTGCATAATCCTCCGGAGGCTCTACATTAATTTAAAGGCATGTGTTTAAATGAAGGGGGGGGGAACGTCCCATGATCTCACTGGCTGCTCGGAGGCTTTACATTTGGAGGATTTAAAATAAACTGGAAAAAAGCCTCCCGTGATCACGCAATCCTCCGGAGCCTCTACCTTAATTTAAAGGCATGTGAATACCTAATCCAGCAAACACTTTCGGCCAAAAACGGGGTGGGTGTCCTGAGAAAGAAAGGAAGGAAAGAAAGAGAGGGAAGGAGGGGAGGGGAGGGAAAAAGGAGAGGGAAGGAGGACCATAAACCTGGCACAACTAGACACAGCTTCAGAGGATAAAAGAGCCCAGCAATCCAGGACTGGAATGTACCTGGAGGTCATCTAGTCCAACCCCCTGCTCCAGCAGGACAAGTAAGTTCCTGTCTTTTGATACTCCCCATTCACTTAGCCACACCCACCTAGTCACATGACCCACCAAGCCACACCCACAGAACCGGTAGCAACAGTTTTTAGATTTCACCCCTGATCTAAGCCTAAAATGCTATTGTTATAAAATGAGGCACAACTCACTTAACAATTGCCTTGCTTAGCAATAGAATTTTGGGGCTCAATTGTTGTCATAAGTCGAGAACTACCAGTATATAATTACATCTAATTATAAGTACTATCTAAGTACTATCTATAGAACACAAACATACAAAAGACTAACATTGTTAAAGCCTTCTGTACTAATTTGACCTTGGCAGTCATCGGCATTGGTAGTGATAAGATCACACTTTCTCCCTCACGGTAGGCAAGCGACTCAGAATCTTGTTTCAGATTATCCTTTCCAAAGATATTGTGATGATATTGACATTTTGACATCCCTTCCTTACTTCTATAATGTTCATTTTAGGGTTCATTTTTATAGTAATCCTTATGCATGCAAAAAAATAAGGAAAAAAAAGGGGAAAACACCTTGCAATTGATAGAGGCTCCCCCCACTTGTGCTGCTAACACTACCATTCATCATTTAGCCAATTATAATAATAATGAAGAATGAAAAGAAGATTGCAAGAAAGAGCATGCATTAGTCAGAGAACAATTTTTGAAAGCAGTGAGAAAACGAGAGAATGCTGTGTCCTAGGACCTAGGTGAAGGGGGCAGATGGGAGGGAAGGAAGGAGGGGGGAAGGTTGCCAGAGGCTTCTGAGGGATTGAAAATGCTTTTAAGGCAATTGAAAATAAACACAGACTGTCAACACAATTGTTAATACAGGACATTATTTATACAGTGCTTTCTAAAACAAAGCTTCAGTAAGCACAATGTAAACATGAATAAAGAGTTGTTGTCAATTCTTTTTGTAAAAAAAGTATGAGCCTTAAAATCAAATGAGCAATACCTTCTGTGCTAAATCTAAGTTCATCCTCCATCTAAATAAAGAACTTTGCTTTCAGTCGTCTTCCCAAAAGATTTCATTATGACTGGGGCTAAATGCAACATGGGTAAAGGTAAAGATGCTAGTCGTTTCCGACTCTAGGGGCCGGTGCTCATCTCCATTTCAAAGCCGAAGAGCCAGCGCTGTCCGAATATGTCTCTATGGTCATGTGGCCGACATGACTAAACGGCAAAGGTGCACGGAACACTGTTACCTTCCCACCAAAGATGGTCCCTATTTTTTCTACTTGCATTTCTTATGTGCTTTCAAAACTGCTAGGTTGGCGGAAGCTTGGACAAGTAACGGGAGCTCACCCCATTATACGGCAAAAACATAGATGTGTGCTAAAACAGAAACAATAGCCTGGATATTACATTCTGAGAGAAGGGTAGTCCCAGGGCTAATAGTATGCTATAATCAAATATGGGACTCAACCAAGAATAAAACAGAGTCTATCTTTTTGTTGGTTATATTCAAATTGAATTCAACTGCATGTTTGATGTAGAATGTTATCTGTGTCAACACTTATAGTTTGCAAACCATGACGTATGATTTAGCACATGTAACAATTCACACATTGTTAAAACAATTTTGTGTAGTACAATGTGTGGCTTCAGTGTATCAGTGTATGAGTTTTCAATGAACTTATCTAAATGGATCTATCAATATTTATTCTGGACTCTGTGGTTTATCCACTGAAAGCAAAATATCTAGGATGAGTTTCAAATTACCAACTCCTATGCATATATATCACAACTATGCATGTACTGTATCTTATGCAAGTATTAAACTGTTTTCTTCTAAAATACCATCTTCTATATAGTTTCCATCCCACAGCAAAAATTTCCACCCAGATTTTGTAAGGAACAAACTTAAATGAAATACATTCATTTTTACTGTCCTGCCCTGCCCCACATGCTCACATTTGTGAACCGGTAGGAAAGGTAAATGAATCCCACCTCTGGATTGGCCCAGTGTTCAAGTTCATTAGCCGGGAGCTAAAAACGTACCTCTTCCGTCTCGCTGGCTTGGGTTAAATTTTATTTAGGAACTAGGGGTTTTTAATATTTAAGAATATTTGGGAATTTTATGGGATGGGATTTTGGAGCCAATTGTATATTTAATTTAATTTTAATGTTTATAAGTATGGTTTTTAAATTTATTGGCTGTGCACTGCCCTGAGTCCATAAGGAGAGGGGTGTTATATAAATGTGAACAATAAAATAAATAAATAAGTCTGTCAAGATCCATCTAGATCTTTAGTTCATCATCTAGAGTGTTAGCTATTGCTGCCAGCTTAGTATCATCTTTAAATTTGATAAATTTTCCCTTCTATTCCTTCATCTAAATTGTTTATGAAAATATTGAAGAGTACTGGGCTAAACAGAACCTTGTGGTACCTTGCTGCTTACATTCCTCCATGTAGTGCCATTAAGGATTAATCATTGAGTATGGTTTGTCAGCCAGTTACAAATTCATCTGCTTTTTCTAGCTTACCAAGATGTTGTGGTCTACTTTGTCGAATGCTTTGCTGAAGTCTGAGTATACTATGTATACAAAATTTCACTGGTCTACTAATTTAGTCACTTTGTCAAAGAATTAAATGAGATTGGGTTGGCATGATCGGTTTTAATAAACCTGTGCTGACTTCTAGCTATTACTTAATTTGTTTCTAGATATTAGCAGATCTGGGTTTTTTTTAAAATTATTATTATTATCTTTTTCAGAATCTTCCTGGGTATTGATATTAGGCTGATTGATCTGTGGTTTCCTGAATCTATTTTTTTTCCTGTTATATGGATATATGTATATAGCAAAATACTGACGAAGGAATTTAACAGGACAGGAGCCAGGCATAATAGGGCACCCAGAGTCATTTCAGGGATTCAGTTGGGAAGGTACATAAATAAACTGGGAGGCACTTGGAGTTCCTGAACACTTAAATAATTTGTTGGGGATTTAATTTTGCACTTGCCCAATTCAGTCAGTAAAAAAAAACAGGAGGGAAAACGAAATAGGCAAATCTCAGGGTTTATTTCAGTGCTCTTTAATTACTGCAAGCTAGAGAACAAAGCAATTAGCTGCAAGACACCAGAGAGATAATGCAGAAGGTAGTTATTAACAGGTGGGGTGGGGAGGTGGGGTGGAATAATAGATAGTGCATGTGCGTGTGTGTGTGTGTGAGAGAGAGAGAGAGAGATGCCTTGATACCATTTAAAAAGTATTCTGCTTTCTCAAGAGGAAAATTAAGATTTCGTCACTCTTAGTTCCAGTTCACAGCATTTTCTCCCCTTTTGTAATCCTTCCAAATCACAGACATGTGGCAATTATTAATAGGAAAAATCCTCCAAGGGGTGGATTTATTATCAGTAACCTTTATCCAACGTAGCCAATTTTCAGATGGTGTTCACAGCTGGAAGAGGAAAAAGAAACACTTCCCTCCATGCTATGTATGATACTAATTTAGATTAGATATTCTGTGCTTATTCTGGAACAAAAAATTGAAAAGGCAGCCACACACAATTTATATTTAACATGACATAGACCTCTAACTCGGTTACTGCTGTGATGAACAGCACATACGGTGTAACAAGAATTTGGAACCCTGATTTTTACAGGAAAAAACTATATAAATGATTTTTCTTCCTAAAGTATTTATTCCAAACATATGGAATGTCATTGAAGATCAGGGAAGAATAGCTTTGATCACATGGACTTCTACAGAGACATAATGTATGGAGGGAGCTGGTTCGTTCTTTCTTTCTTTCTTTCTTTCTTTCTTTCTTTCTTTCTTTCTTTCTTTCTTTCTTTCTTTCTTTCTTTCTTTCTTAGTTATATTTCTATACCGCCCCTCTCCATTGGATGTTATCTTGAATATCATAGGAGTAAGCAGATGCATTCTGCTGTAGCTATTAATTCCTCCCAAATGAAAACTATTCTTGAATTAATCTTTTCTACAGGTCAAATGTCACCAAAATGTAGTGGAAGTTTGGAACCAAGTGGGTCAGTCATTAGTAACTGAGTTTAAACAGGCTTGGGATAAACACATGTCCATCATCTGACAAAAATAAAATGTAAAAAAAGTAAAGTAATAAATACATTAAAAAGAAAACAAAAAACAAAACCTCAAAGGGCAGAATCGATGGCCTATTGGGTCTTTTTCTGTTCTCAGTCTTCTATGTTTCCAAAGGTGCCCACTTTTCTTCTCCATAGGTGTACAATAGACCTTCATTAGAATATTTTACTTGGTACATTCCTCCATACTCCTCCACATCCTTCTCATAAGTCAATCTCTCAGCTTGAGTATAGGCACACTCGGGTCTCTTTAGGTAGCCTTTGGTGAAAACTAGCTTGCTTCTTTTTCTCAATTATTTAATTTGTCCTTCTTGCCTACCACTGGATGGCAGTAGGATGATGTATATGTTACATTGGAAAGGTCTTGTTGAAAAGCAAAGAAAAACAGCCTTTGCTTATATCACTCGTCTGGTTTATTTGCTAGCTCCTGCGTGCCTCTTTTGCATCAAGGGACCACTGTTGTTTGAAAGTAACTGTATTTATTTAGAATAGTTATACTCCATATAGCCTCTAAGACCTTATAGCGACAGACGTGGAGGTGGGTTTTTCCCCCCCTTTCATTCTCTTTCTATGGTACAAAATGTGAAGTAGATGAAGTTGAGAGAGATTAATCTGGCAGGAGACCACCCTTAGTCTTTCGTGGATTTGAACTCATATATTCCATTATATGAAGAAGCACTGAAATGATGTGTAAAATAGGCATTTCTGTCCTCAGGAGCTGGTATGTTTGCCTCTAATTTTTAAACAACAGGGACACTCTGACTCAATCCTATATCAACTGCCCTTGCAGTACCTTCCACTGTAAAAAAAATGATACGTGAAGCAAATTTTGAGAAAGAGTAGTGACAGAATATATGGGGTCTATGGGGTCTACACTTTTCACTGCTTTTTCAATGTTCCACCTTTCTCTATAATCTGATTCTTTTAATTAGCTTTAAAAGGTTTAAAGGTTGTCCAGTCATGACCGACTCAAGAGGGCAATGCTCATCTTCAGTTCTCAGCAAGGGAGCCTAGGTTGCCTGGGAGATGCTTCCATCATCAGCATATGGAATGCAGTAGCCTTTCCCACTGAAGTGGTACCTACTTACCTACTCACATTTGGAAGCTTTTGAATTGCTAGGTTGGCAGAAGCTAAGGATGAGGATGGAAACTTATCCCATTGGGTAGCACTGAGGTCTTGACTCTGGACTGTCAGCTTTCCAGCTGACCAGCCCAGCATTTTAACTGGTGAACCATCATGCTGATCCCTTTTAATTAGAGATTCCTATAATTTGAGCCTACTTCATAGAAAGAAGCTTCATGTGGGAGCTTCATCACTGGAAGGTTTTACAAAGAGACCGGACTGCCATTAGTCAGAAATGGTGTAGGGTTTCCTGCTTGGGTGGGTGGCGGTTGGACTAGATGACCCACAAGATCCCTTCCAACTGTATTAATCTGAAATCCTTTTTGTTCATCTATATAATTTGGTCCCTTAACTGGTCTGATAATATTTGAACTTCAAACGTATTTACTTATTTAAAATTGCTGACAAGCAAAAGCAAGATTTGCAAATAGCACAAAGTAAATCTCTTCAGTGTCTTTAAAACACCCAAACAAATGGCAATTAATGCAGTCTGTGAGGTCTTACCATGCCTATTCCTGCTGTCAGAATGGGACTGTACTTGATAGCTGTGGTGGCACAGAGGTTAGAGTGCAGTACTGGCAGTCCGAATCTCACTGGGCTCAAGGTTGACTCAGCCTTCTATCCTTCCGAGATGAGTAAAATGAGGACCCAGATTGTTGGGGACAATATGTTGACTCTGTAAACCTCTTAGAGAGGGATGTTAGGCTCTGTGAAGCGGTATATAAGTCTAAGTGCTATTGCTATTGGTAGAGTAGTTTAGAACAAGGCCGACTGTTTGCCTTAACCCTTAGCCCAGGGTGATGCCACTTGGGTACTTTCTGGATATTCTACATTCTGTTCTTTCTGATCATTGGATGACAATAGAATTCAAAGTCTAAAATAGATGGATGGTGCCATGTAATATACTACTGGTCTGCCCTCCGTCGAAACTAAAATGCATATATGTAAGATATGTACATTGTGCCAGAGATCCCCTATGTGTCACTGTGCAGAGGTAGTTTCCCTTAAGGGTAAAGATTCCTAACTAAATTTCTTAAATGCTGATCTTCATGGAAACAGTAGAAAGAAAACAAAGGGACCATATCAATGTAAAATGCAGGGTGACCAGAACAGTGGTTTTCATCCTTGCCAGACCATACATTTGGCATTTTCAGAACATTTCATGGAACTTCTCAAAAAATGGCTCCCCTGGAAGGTATGATTCACAAAAATGCCTATTTACCAAATGACAAAAAATTGAAGTTACATTATCTTACCCTTTTATATCATAGCTGTTTATTTTTCTGGAAAAATGGGTATACGGTCTGGAGCAGAAGTCTTCATCCTTGGCAACTTTAACACTTGTGAACTTCAACTCCCAGAGCTGCTCTGCTGGCTGAGGAATTCTGGGAGTTGACGTCCACAAGTCTTAAAGTTGCCAAGGTTGGAGACTGCTGGTCTAGAAAGCTCAACTATCATTTTTAGTGTCTAAGAATGGCTGTGAGACTTATGGAGGTCTCAGATGTTCTTAGAAAGAAATGAGGAGCTTCTCACTCTCTTTCTGCTGTTTGCTAATTTTCCATTTATTTTTTAAAAGGTTTTTTTTAAAGGAGTTGGTGCCAGGGATGTTGTCACTGTGTATATTGGTTGCAACCAGGACTCTTAGCCTGAAATTGAAAGTTTACCACATTCAGTGATGTAGTAGAGAACTGGTACTTGATAAGTTAAATAAATAACTTTATAACACACAATAGATACAAACTTAAAGTGAACTGCTCCAAACTTGATTGTAGAAAATCTGACTTCAGCAAAAGAGTGGTCAATGCCTGGAATGCACTATCTGACTCTGTGGTCTCATCCCAAACCCCCCAAAACTTTAACCTAAGACTGTCTCACCCCATTCCTAAGAGGTCTGTAAGGGGCGTGCATAAGAGCACCAGCGTGCCTACCAACCCTGTCCTAATGTTCCCTTTAATTGTATTCATTGTAAGTACTCAATTCATGCTTATACTTATATATATATATTACCTAATATGTAATTGACAAAATAAATAAATAATAATAAAAATAAAATAATTGAAGAGAGCTATTTGAGTAAGTCTGTACCTTAATATGATCCCTGAAAACACCCAGACATAATTTTAATAAGAACCCAGCTACCCTTGTGAATACGCAACTGCTTATATTAGACAAGAAAATGCAATGGAATTGATGCCTAGTTTTGCCAAATGCAACAGCTTCATAATTATGCTCTTACTTTACTACATTGTTGCACTAAGAGGAAAATGCAGTTTACCTTTTATGTTGTGGGCTTTTAGGAAAACACCGTAACCTTATTTTTCAAAATGTTCACTACAATAGAGATTAAAATGTTTATTCAAAAGTTATATGCTGCAATTCATACTATTTTGTTTAAAGTATACAGGAAAAAGAATGAGACAGAGAGGTGTAACATATGTTATTTCACTGCTTTCTTGTCTTCTGCTACCAAGGCCTGGCCATAGATATAATGCAGGTCACAATTTCAGCTGGGGAAACATAGGACATGTTTCCTTGGCATTTCTGCCTTTCTGATTGCTTTCAAGAGTCATGCTATCAATGGAGGAAAGCATATGCCCCAAGCAACTGATTTTGGACACAATGAAAGGCATTTTATCTAAATTTATTGGAGTTTCTCCAGCAGAAAGTGTGCATTTCTGCCTCAGGTACGAAAGGAACTTGAGCAGATTTATTTGTTTGTTTGTTTGTCTGTCTGTCTGTTTATTTGCTTGCTTGCTTACTTACTTACTTAAATTTGTGATAGCAGTTCACATGACATTGTCTTAATACGGACTTTGGATGCCACTGTGTTTTCTGGCATGCAGCAAAATGTCTTGGAACGGTCTACTTTGCTCTTCTTCCCTCTTCTTTTCCTCGAGCAGGTTCAGCGGCATTTCCATTCCCTTCATCCCATTACATTTTACCTCATTGCTCTTCTCAGAGGCCAACTGGGTTTGATATATTACAGGTCAAAAAGGTCCATTTTGATACAGCCAACCAGGGACCTGAAGCTGTGATCGGGCTGGAGCCCAGACATGTCCCTGTGCTCCATAATGCATTTGGAAAAGGCTCAGTTGAAGTGGAAAATGCAGGACATGTGAGTCTGTAGGCTCCAATAATTGGAATGAGATGCCATTAGAAGGCAGCAAGGGGTCAGGGATTTGATGTGTGGTGCGGGTGGTGGTGAAGCATTTATAGGGTTTTCTGCCTCAGAACAATTTGTCTGGGTACTCAACACCTAAATATAAAAATAGAAGATTGGTCAGGGTAGGCATTTGCTGCTCTGCTCAAACAGGAAATCATTTTGAGTAAGCCCTGGCTTCCTAAATGATAACCAGTATTGGACTTGGAAGCTTAATAGTAGCTATAAATAAAGCAATCCCAACTGCTTGCTTAGGCTTCCTTACAGTTGAGAATTA
>JANHFP010004056.1:97493-108067 GCA_032468135.1 Calamaria suluensis | reverse complement strand
CCTGGAGATTAATGTCCAACAACCAAGTAAATGCACACAGTTCTGATGTACATAGAATTTTAACTGATGAAAATAACATAGAAAAGAAGGAAGCTTGTGCTGTTACAAGGCGGGTTTACCACTACCAACCACACACACAAATAAAGAACAGAAGAAAAAAATTGTGAAATGGATTTTTAAAATTGCCTTTTCCCCTGTGTAGATCTGAAACTTTTGGGCTGCGTCACAAGTCTTATTTTTAGAAGAACAAAGAATAATTTTCAATAATTGCAGAAATACTTTTTCACTAGACTTTTTTTTTATTTGTATGAAATTATGCAAGCATGAATGACGAAAATTCCTAATCAAATGTCTAGATTAGATCTATTGCTATAATATCTGGATTATGTGGAATATTATACATTACCATAATTTATGGAGATCTACTGTGTGGGTAATTTGTTGAGAGCCAATGAATTATTTGCAGAAGATGTTCCCAGATGGCACATGACTTTTTGTCAGGTACAGAAGAGCAAGATTTCAGAGATTATGGGAAATGACCATTCTATGACTCTGTTCTCATAATTTAATATGTCTCCGCCATCTCCCCAAATTTGGGGGCTACTGGCTAACCATATGACTTATGCTTTCTAGTTTTACACATCTTGATTTATAACTGAAGGTGCAGTATACACGCAATCAGTTCTGTTCAATCTAAAGCCAACTTTTAAAGTATTGATCTTATGCTCAGTAACAAGGCTTCTATCTTAAAGTTGCATGTTTAAACGATTTGTTAATGAAGACCAAAATAAGAAAAAAATAGAGTTAGAACAAACTAGTTTGCAAACCTAATTTAATAGAATATAATAAATTCATTGTAGGTCCCTCACAAATTATGAGACACTTTGTAAACTCTTGTGGATTTAGGCATAACGCCAACCATTGCTAGAAATTACATTAATCTTAGATTTTAAACTGGAAAATTGCAGCAAAAAACTGTCACTGCCTCCTTTTTCACAGCAAACTGCTTTAGCAGCTATGGTGGCAAGTTAAACCATAAGTTAAACTTAGCACTTAGGAAAACTGCAATAAATCCATAAAACCAAATTTAACCTTAAGAAGCAAAAATATGGTCTATATTTATTTACATGAAAATGTATTTTTTATTTGTCTGGTCACTTTCTTAGGACTGTGATTCCTTGCTTGATCAAAACTGATTGGTTACATGCCACTAGATCAATGTTGATTCTTGGACACCAAATGTTATATCAACCTTCTCTGATATATGATCAACCCCAGGTCTGGTCCTTTTCTTTTCTGAATCTTTTCTGCTGGTCATCCTTTTCTCATTTTCTTTTCTATAGACTTCCCAAAGAAGCTGGGTCTTCATATAATAAACTGAGCCTTGTTATTTGTGCCTTGACTGACTGTCATGTGACTTTGTTCCATTTGTTTGTTTTTGGCAATCCACAGTATCCTCAGGATAGTATTCTCAGTATTTTGGTCTTCTCCAAAAGCAAGGTCTCTTTTAATCCTGCTTTTTCAAAGTCCAGATTTTACTTCCATGGAACATCACAGAGAAAACCATTGTCAGCACAATTCTGATCTTTGTCAGTACAGTTATATCACGGCATCTGAATATCTTTTCTATTATTACTCAACCAAGTGCTAGTCTGCAATGTATTTCTTGAATGTTTGTTCTTCTACTGTTGATAGTTGATTCTAAAAGGCAGAAACTATCAATCACTTCAATATCTCCGTTTTCTCTTATAAGAATGGTTGCTAAACTTGTCTTAAGCTCCTTGACTTTCACTATTAAACCATCCAGATCATTTGCATTTTCAGCTATTAGCATAGGTTCATTAGCATACTGCATGATTAAAAGTACAAACTACATATTTAATTTTATAATAAACTAATAATAAACTGTGGTAACAGAGTTGCTTAAGAAACCTAAGTTGGTCCACATGATAGTACTCATGAATACATAGTATTATGCATTCTAATATGTTCTTTACAAATCAATGACCAGTTTTTCCAAATTGGTAATTCTACTTGAAAAAGCCAGTTTAGGGGTAATAACACAATAATGAGATAGTTGGAAAATAGCTCATTAGGATAAGCCCCCAACATTATTCTTTATATACATGAACATTATTTTCCTTATTTCTTCCTTTATAGTTACTTCCTTTTTTTCAGAGGATCATGAATTCCTGAGCTGTAATTTGTTGGACAATCTTCATTTGCCTGAGCCACGTATAATGCTAATGTGTAGTTTTGTGCAGTTTACAAAACTTGGTGGCTGTGTTCACAATATTACAGCAGAACCAAAACCAAATCTGCTGTCACTAAGCATGAGATGTGAACTTAGTCATAAACATAATTCTGCTGTCCACTCTAATTTTTAAGATGATAAGAATAAATTTTCAAATAAATGAAAAAAATATAGTACAGCTTTCATTTTTGTTGCAATCACACTTCAAAGATAAAAAATCATGTGTAGCCTGAAAAGGATCGAATTTCTTTGAGGGAATAAAGCACAGAGATTGCTATAAAGATGTTGCTTAGCTGGGTCAGTCATGAATATTGATTTTCACGAATTTCTGATTAAAATAAACCAGTGTCCTCTAATATTTTGTTCTCTCAAGAGTATTATTGATGGGAAAGAATATATTGTAATACTTTGGTCCATCTCATGAAACGTAAGACAATTTAGGCATATTGTAGATATGTAATTATATTTGATTGCTAGCAGTCCTCTAGATCACTGCAGTGATTTTAAAATAGGGGACTAAATCTTCATTAATAAAATAGCTCAATTGCCAAGAAGGGTGGGGAGGATCCTCCTGTGGGCAAGGAATTTATGGACTAGAATAAATTGATTCAGATTACTCCATCTTTGAAAGACTGAGGTTGCAATTGTAAATCTACTTGACAGTAAGCTGAATTTAGGGATGACTGTATCAATATATCAAATTACTTAGGATATATACATGATCACTTCTTGTCTTCAAATCTTATTTTCCTAAGCAGCCTCTCATTATTGATGTTCATCTGAAACATTTCCATAGGCTACATAAGGGAAGAATTTTCTCAACGTAATTTTACTTTTTGCAAAATATAATGGTTTTCTCTGTCATTTCACTTGCCAATACTGTACATATTTCCTAGTTATCAGTGGCACTTTTTGAAATAAAGTTTCTGATCAGAACAAGATTCATGTGTCTGTTCTTTCCCTATCAAGTGTGCTAATGATAAATTCAAAACTAGGGCTGTTTGAACAAATACTGTATATGAACTATATAATGTATACATCTAGTGAAAATCAATTACAATAAAAACACATTATTCATTTATATTCTGCCTTTTGAAAATGTAGTGATATATAGCAATTGTATAAGTTAAAATTGTCACTTTCTTGTCAACTTTAAAGCTGAAGAAGTAACTGAAACTTTCTGATTAAGGTAATTTTTAACTTTTGCGCTCTTGCTGCTGGAGAATAAAATTTACTTTCCTCTTCTAGAAAAGAAAATTCAGAATGTGCAAAATCATAGTAGGAATCTGAACTAATTCCATTGTGGTGTTTTCTGGGGGGGGGAGGAGGACTCACCTGTATGGTTACCTTTTGACTGGAGGATCAACCATTCAACTTTCATTATTTTTGGATTTTAGTATATCTTTATTCATAAGTATTAAGGCCAGGTTTTGAGCTAAAATACATTTCAACCAGCTAGGGAAGTAGTTCAACGCTCCCATTTTTTTGTCCCAGCAGGGAAATATATATTCAGTTTTCAGCTTAATCTTGCAGCATCCCTAATAATTATATTGCATGTATAATACTTTTGGTACAGTAAGAAATGAAAAAATTGCAGTTATCCATGATGGTTCCTTATGATATAACCGGGGAGGGGGGGGGAGAGAGAGAGAGGCATCAATACTTCATCACTTAAAATGACAGAAATTACAGCAGAATTTTATCCAGTTATACACCAGTCCATTTTACTGAGAACCAGAAAATTGACACTTCACAATAAAAACTTCAGTGGCCTAAACTCATAATCCCAATTTAAACAATGTTTGTGAATACAGTCTCTCTTATCTTAATAGATAGCTTGAACATATAGATTTCATCTACCATAAAGAAAGCCATAGTGTTGCATTTGGGGCTGGGTTTGAATCCAATGGTTGTGCGCATTATGTCTTAGTGTCTCATGTCATATAAACCAAACAAGCTGTTCAACAATAAATGTAACTGGATTAAGCCATTTTTGCTTACTCTGATTTAGTGATAAACCACATTGGGTCTTATAGCTTGACTTCAGCTAATGTAAGAACCATGGGAACAAATCATGACCCTTCTACAGATATGGGGCTAGGTCATAAATTAACTCAAAGTAATGTTTGGGAGCCAGATGGATGCAGTGGTTAAAGCAGGGGGCCATAACCCCAGATTGCAGCCTGGTACCAGGCCATGGCAAGCAAGCAAAACTCAATTTGTGCTAAACCATCCATCTTCCTACTGCTACCACCACCACCACCACCACTGGTCCACAGAGCGAGAAAGTTGGGGATAACTGGGTTAAGGCACAAAGCCATCTGGGTGGCCTTGGGCTAGTCACTTTCTCTCAACCCTAAGGAAGGAAACAATGGCATTCTGGGGAAAAAATATTGCCAAGAAAACTGCAGCAACATGTCCAGGCAGTCTCTGAGAACACTATTGAATGAGGAAAGAGTTTGTTAATTAGCCATAATTGTCAGATTTATGCATTTACTAAGTCACCATGATCTTAGTTTATAAAAATCTGCAAATCTCAGTAGTTCAACAACTATACTAACATTATGAAGTAACCTTATATGTGAATTCAGCCACTGCCTATGGCACTCTTCTTTACCTAGTAATTATATCCAAGTAATAATAAAAATAATATATTTGAATCAACATTGTATTTATTTTTTAAGAAAACATGGATCATTACAGAATTAAACAAATCATTTTACTATCAATGGATTGTTGTCCCTTAACACACATTTAACATTAAATCTCAATTAGCAATGCTTTAGCAATAATCTGTAGAGACCAAGAAGAGCCAATTGCAAGTTATCAGAGAGAATGGAAGTATTTACCAGTTTTAAGCATAGGTTTTACATATATTAATCTTTTAAATGTTTTGTTTAGATTTTTTTTGAAAAAATAATAATATAAAAGGTAAAGATTTCCCTCCTACATATGTGCTAGTTGTTCCCAACTCTAGGGGGCGGTGCTCATCTCCATTTTCAAAGAGCCAGTGCTGCCTGAAGATGTCTCCGTGGTCATGTGGCTGGGGTGTAAACGGCAAAGGTGCATGGAACTCTATTAGCTTCCTACTAAAAGTGGTCCCTATTTTTCTACTTGCATTTTTTATGTGTTTTCGAACTGCTAAATTGGCAAAAGCTGGGACAAGTAATGGGAGCTCATCCCATTACGTGTCCCTAGGGATTCGAACCACTGAACAGATGTCCTTTCGATCATGCTTAGCATCTTAGCCAGTGAGACACTGCGCCCCATGTAAAAATACTAGTATGATGTGCTAGAAAAACATTTCCAGAAGTTAAAATGTTAAGTTCTACATTTTTACCATTTGAAGAGGATTTGCCTTACAAAGAATAACTTATCCAAGTCAAGATCCCCCCCCAAGAAACAGTGTCAAATGTATTGTGAACATTTGTTCAATTTATTCAGTGCTCTTTTCTATCGCTATTCTTTTCTTAAATGTTTTAATTTTGCGGTTCTGTTCTTTCCTGTGTCCATGTCTACCCAAGACTTTTTGCAAAATTGTCTTTGAGTCCTTCCTTTAATCTATCCATAGCCTTTGCTTCTCCAAATTGTTAATTATTTTTAATAAATAGTTTAAATTATTCTTCATAACTTTTCATAACAAAACATTGGATACTGCTACAGGAGCATTAGCAAACAATCAATAATAAACTTGAACAAAAGTCAAGCAAACTTTTTCACAATATACATAACAAAATGGGCCAGAAGATATGAACATTTACTACAATACAAATTTTAAGTGAAATATAATTTGAAGGAACAAACCCATTAATTGCTAGTTCCCCTCCAAATAACACCTAATTCTATGGTATACATTCCAACATTCATAAATTGGGATAGCATAGCATGCTAAACCTTAATTTATCATTTTTGTTAGAGGCTAAGTTGTCAATAGCACACAATAGCTGTAATATATTGATATAAGCATGCTTCTAAACTCAAGCTTACAATGGAATGTTTAAGGAACAATATTAATAATTTGGGCACTTCCTCTGTTCGTAATTAGGCATAAAAAACCTGAAAAATTCAAAATGAGCAAATAACTGCAAACATTTTTAAAGAATTTTAACTGATTCATGGATTGAAATATATATTCTGCATCTTGCCACAGTTCTAGCAATCAGAACTTACACAGCTAAAGCCATGACTAAATTTGAAATTAAGTTCATCACTCAGTAGGAGAAAAGGAGGATTTAAAAATTTACCACATTGTTACAAGACAAAATTTTTGAATTGATTAAAATAACATCGCAATCAAATATAAAATAAAATACCTTGACTTTATGGTTATTTTCAGGTAGAGAAAACCACTCAAATCAATTTTGGCCCAAATTAAGAAACACTCAACAAAAGCAATTTATAGATATTTAAAAAGTAAAGAAACTCAACATGATGAGTTCCAAGCCATATTCATTGGAGGAAATATAATGAAATAGGTAGATTGTGTACTACATGGTGGTTCTGTACAGGTAATCCTCAATTTATTACTTTGAGCCCATGATTAATGTTAAGTAGGTCATTTACATGACTGATCCAATTTTACATTTTTTTTGAGGCAGTCACTAAACAAATGCAGTGGACAAGCGAACAGTGGTTGTTAGGCAAACCTACTGTCTGGAAGCAAACACTGGTTTCCAGCAAAAAATAAATAAAGTGCAGTCACGTGACTGTGGAACACTATATATTGCCCATTAAATGTGGGCTGGTTGCTAACTGCCATAATAAGATCATGTGACCACAGGGGGACCCAGCCTTCGAACTTCAAATCTGTGTCATAAGTACTTTTGAGGTGAGTCATAACCTTGAACAATCACTAAGCAACTGTTCTTAAGTCAAGGACTATCTGTAAATTAATTAAAGATTTGATTATGGCTATACTTTTTTTAAAAAAATATTTCTTCAACTTCCATCCCCTCTTTCTCCACTATTACCATTACTGAATAGCACCATGTTTGACAAAATCAACAACCAAAACCCATCAATGTACGTTAAGGGAAATGTTTTTGCCCACTGGCAGAAAGATATAACTTTGTTGTTATGTAGTTGTTCTGATGTTATTTTCACCACCTAGAATATCTTTGCAGGGGAAATTATATTTTTCTACACATTGTGTGAATCAAGTTTTTAAAGCCATGATTTGCAAACTACAATGGTCAAGTTTACACACCGTATGAAGCAAATGGTCACAGTATATGGCTAGGTAAAGTGCATGAATCCCACAATGAAATTTGAAGGACATTAATTGTTCCCCTACTCTTATCCATTTACTGCAGTAGTTTTGAATTATATATGTTTTATGAACTCAAGACCAAAACATAATGCCATCTCAAATACGACTACTGTATTTGGGCTGCAAAAAATCCAGCCAAATATATCAAAGTAGGAGTTATAGCCCTACAGAAAAAAATATAATCTAAAATCCCACCTAGTAATATAAAAACTGTTTAGCATGCTATCATTGTATTTTCCTGTGTTAACATTCTATTCTGTGAAGTAACAAACTACTATCACTCTCAAAACAAAACAGGTAAGGAAACTTCTATATGAATACATCCATATCTTTAAAAAAGCTACATTTTTTCCCTTTGATATTATATTTTCAACATACAGCTACTTTCCAGTGATACACAGACATTGAGCTTTCCACTTTTCTACTACAGTTCTTGTTATCTAAGACTTGGAAGGACCTTAGAATAGCGTTTAACAGAAAAAGGCCTGGAACCCAAAATGGCAAAAAAAATGAAAAACCCTACCCATTTCCCTTTGTGTAGGCATGAAAGTACAGTGTGACTTTTTTTTAAAAAAATGCAGGTGTTTCTGTTAGGAATTTCAACAATCATCTTCAAGTTATCAAAGTGTTTCCTGCATTAAAATCCAGAATCATTTTATTAATCCTTTTGCAGAATTTTGGAGAGAGATCAGTGTTTGGATGTCAGAGTTAGCGTAGATGACACACGGAAAATCTGTGGCAACATGTTACTCAGTTGGTAAAACATTTCTTCAGAAATACTTTGTGGTACCAAGAATTGAACAGTTCGAGAAATCCCACCATCCCAGGAAGCCATTTCCATCATAAATCCTTTGACACACTTAAATACAAGCTCTGCTCTTTTCAGACACCAAGATATTGTCATTTCTTCAGACATATCATGTATCAGCAGAAGAGGAATACTAATTGTGGTGATGTCATGGGTGCAGCACACTTTAAGGATATTTCGGAGGCCCATGATTGCAGGATCCCGGGCTGTAATATTACCTGACCTGACATTGTCATCCACACAAAGATGAAAAGTCACATGAATTTCAGAGAGATTTGAATGTCGGGTGATGTAAAATTCTCCTGGAAAAATATTTGATTGATTCTGTTCCCCGTTCTTAGATTTATCTTCATTGCCACTATTTCTGTTTCCTGCTTCATTTAGTCTTTTGGCCTTACTAGTGCGTTGCGCTCGGGCATAAAGTACAACTTGCTGAACAACTTCAAGCTGTTCCTGAACTCCAGGAAAATGGAAATCGGTACACTCCTGGCAAACAGTTGCAAAATCTCTTTTGATCCCACTGTATGAACTGATGCGATTATCCACAAGCAAGACGAGACCACAAAGGGAAGTTGAATAAAGGGATAGTGCAGTTTGAAGACGGTGGAGTTTGACTCCGCTGCGGTGACTGCGCTTGTGCTTGCAGAAATCTAGCATATCGGCCCTCAGTAGTCGCAGATTATGCATGGTTTTGAGCTGCGCTCCCAAATGGATAGTGAAACTTTCTTCCAATTGCCTCTGGTCCTCAAAGAGCCTTCCAGTTCCTTCTTCAGATTCTCTCCATTGATTAGGAGTAACTTTGATCTCATCACCAATAGTACTGTTGGGATTTTTCAGATCCTGGTGAACTTTTACCACCCATTCTTGATACTCCTGTTTTTGGATTGCTGTGGTTTGTTTCAACTCGCTGCTCCACTTGTTCTCCAGTAGCTGCTGGGATTCAAAGTGCTGGGCTGCCAACATGTTTACATCTTGATCAGTTAATGATTTCCCCAGTTCTTGCATCACCTTATCCATCTCTGCCCGTTGCCTTTCTCGCAGCTTTTTCAGCTCCACATCCCTCTCGCATATTAATTCGGAGATGCTAACAAAATAATTATGTTCCAAGTTTAACAGAGTTTCAGAGGCAGGAGAGTGGATCAAGTCATGATACACATCTGCAAAATCTTCATCCCAGCTGGGGTCTTCTGGTCTGGCATGCTCGGAGGTTGCCTCAGCGTAAGCTTGGGCCCAAGCCTTGGCCAGCTGGTCTAAATCCGTTTTACCGGATTTTACCGCTTCCAGAGCCCCTTCGGCTTCTCTGTCAAAATCTTCAAGGGATTCCTCCTCTATGAATTTAGTCAGAGACTCTTTCAGGCCGTTTTCTGCGAAGCAAGGCAAATTATGAAGCAGCATCAGACGCCTAGGCAGATGACTAACGTTTTCTTGGACCGGGAACGTCAGCGGCACGGAAAGCAGAAAATGCTGGTTCCCGGACTTGAATTCATACACAAATTCTCTCTCCATCCTTGCGGCTTTTTTCCCTCTCTCTTTCTTTTCTTCCTCCTCCTCCTTTCCTCAGCGGCTCTTCCTTTGCAGGGCTGGGCGCCTTCTTTAAAGCGTTTTCAATTCACGTCCTTTTCAAAAAAGCACACCCACACCCAAAAAAACCCAACAACCCACGACAGGCGCTTCCGCTTCTCGGCCGCTCCTGCAGAGCGCCCGCTCTCTTTAAAATGGGGGCCGGCTTCCGGAGCGTGGGGAGAAAGCAGGCTTCGCGGCCCGCGGTCTCCTCTTCAGGCCTTAATAAGCGGGCAGCGTCGCCGTTTTCTGGGCGAAGGGTCGGAAAACGGGCGGCATGCGAATCCCCCCCGGGGCGTAAGTGAGGCTTCGGGGGGGGGGGGGGAAGGCAGCTAGGCCGTCGCCGGTGGCGTCCGAAGAGGGCGAGTTGCCGCCTCCGCCTAACTGAGCCACGGGCTGGTGGTGTGTCTTTCAGGCCCGACTGCCGTCCCGGCTCACCTTTCAAGCGGGGCTGAGTGGGAGACGGGGGCTCCTTCCCGCCGCCAGGTCCGGCCTCTTGCGAACCGGCGAGAGAGGGGCGGGCCTGCGCGCTAGCCTGGGTGGAGAAAGAGAGCGAGAGAGCGAGGGCCGGCCTTGCTAGGCTCAGCCCCCGTCCGTCGTGTTTACATCCGTCCCGCTCGGGTTTCCCCCCCCCCCCTCCGCGGCCTCGCCCGCCCCCTACTTGCCCGAAGCCCACCTTCGCT
>JANHFP010004056.1:84270-97393 GCA_032468135.1 Calamaria suluensis | reverse complement strand
TGCTGGGTGGAAGGAGGTGCGGGTGAGGGGGCGTTTGGGGTATAACAGGAGGTCGGCTAGGGTGGTCGCAGTATGGGGGGGGGTGTAAACTCCCGCTTCTCCGGCTTTGCCGCCCTTCGTGTTTCTGGAGAGTCGCTGCGGGTTTGTTTACCAGCCAGAACTTTTCAAAAGTGGCTCTTGCATTTTTCAGACTCTCCCTCAACCTATTAATGTGGACAAGGTGGGTTTCCAAGCACTTAACTGAAAGTGCTTCTAAGTATTAATTACTTATAGAATATAATAGCATTTTTTTTTTAATTGGGCAATTGTAATTGGACACACAAGGAATTTGGCTTGGTGCATAAGCTCTCAGTGTACATAAAAGAAAAGGAAAGATGCTTCATCAAAAGTCAATACAAACCATAAGGATACAAACAACAAAGTTACAGCCCTACAGTCATAAGTGGGACGAGATGAGCGATAGGAATGATGAGAAGATTAATAGTAGTGCATACTTGGTAAATAGTCTGACAGTGTTGAGGGAGTTATTTGTTTAGCAGACTGATGGCATTGGAAAAAAAACTGTCCTTGTGTCTAGTTGTTCTGGTGTGCAGTGCTCTATAGTGTCGTTTTTGAGGTTAGGAGTTGAAATAGTTTATGTCCAGGGTCTGTAAATATTTACCATCCTTTTAGGGGTAGCAGATAATGCAGCCACTTGCATGCAAAAGAAAAGGTTGATTGAAATGTAGAATGAAAAGTATGTTTTAAGTACAGGTAGTCCTCAACTTAGAACAGTTCATTTAGTGACCATTAAAAGTCACAACAGCACTGAAAAAAGAAACTTATGATCATATTTCACACTTATTACCATTCCAGCATCCACATGGTCAGCATTCAGATGCTTGTCAACCGACTTGCATTTATGACAGTTGCAATGTCCCTGGGTCATGTGATCCCCTTTTGTGACCTGACAAGCAGAGTCAATGGGGAAATCAGATTCACTTAACAACTGTGTTACTAATTTAACAACTGCAGTGATTCACTTAACAAATGTGGCAAGAAAAGTTGTAACATGGGGCAAAACTCACTTAACATTTTTGTCATTTAGCAAAATAAATTTGTGCTCAGTTATGGTTGCAAGTTGATGACTACCTCTATACTAGATTGAGAACTACATTTGGGAGGAAATGGGCTATGTTTGCACCACATCTGGCTCTTCGTAGCATTCAGTAGTGAGATGTTAAAAAGAAGCATTAACACCATTTCTCATGATGACCAAATTTTCTTATCACACTACATATATTAAAATATTCAATGAAAGAAGGTTTGGTTCACACTTGCTTTGTTGGAAGTCACTATACCGTAGGTAATTCTCATTAGCTTTCATCACCCCCCATTTCCATTTTTCTCTTCCAACAGCAGCAAAATGTGTATGCATACGCCACACATCTGATCATTTCAAGTATGTGTTGCAGTATATTAAATATTTGAGACCCAAAAATAATAGAAAGAATGCTGTTTTAATTTTGTCATGATGAACATGCTTTTGACCTGCTCACATTTACTTAACCCTCAAAGAAACTACTGTTTGGTATCATTAAGACTCTTATTAAAGTTGTTTCATGACAGTAGTGGGAAATCCAACATCCTTTCTACTCAATGACATAGAAGTGGTTTGACATTGCCTTGTTTATTTTGTTTCTTGCTCTAGCCTTGTAATTACCTGGTGCTTTACCATCCAAGTATTAAGTAGAATGAATCTGCCTTCTGTTTCATTTTGTTCTGCTTTTCCATCAGTCAAGTTATGCTCGACGCTGCCATCTAGCGGAGCTCTTGGTTCTTGCATTCTTTCTAAAAAAAGTTTTCCTGCTTATCAGCTCTATTTCATCCCTAAAACAGCTGACAACTTCAGATATCCTAACACAGCTAGTGTAAAAAGTAGAGAGATACAGTATATGTAAAATGAGCTTTGAAGCAATTTATAAATATATAGTCCCATCCTAAAATGACATGATATTTATTTGAAGATGATTTGAATCTTATCTGCTTTTTTTTCTGTTACTGTATAACAGAACATAATCAAAATACAAGCTAACAATAATTATTAGCAATTTATAAAGAGAGGGTCTGTGTTTGTGATTATATTATATCAGTTGATAATTATTCTTATAGTGCTTAAAGGATTTTTCAAAAAACAAAAGATGCTTTATTTCTTATTTTTTTATTTATTTCAGTTATTTGATTTCAATTCCTCCTTTATTACTTTATAATTAACTCAAGGTGGTGAACAGTCCTTCCTACTCCTGTTTTCCTCACAACAATAACACTGTGAGGTAGGCTGAGAGAATGACAGGCCCACAGTCACCTTGCTGGGTTTCATGCATAAAATAGGATTAGAATTTACACCCTTCTGGTTTCTAGGAAAATTATTCAGTCATTGGAAATCTAAGTAGCATGGAGAAAAACAATATACCAATCATATTAGTCTGTACAATAATATTATAGTGTCTATATCAGTAAAATACTATCTTAAAAAATCATGAATAGCATTATATTCTTGCTGTGCTACCATTCACCTCTGGTGTATGCATTCCTCATTTCCCAGTCCAAATGCTCTCTGATAGAGCTATTTTCCTAAATTCTAGGTATGAAGGACCAATGCTATATTTGATAATAGAAAATTCCTTAATAGGAGAGTATCTGCAGAAATTGCTTGTCTCTAGTCCCTTCTGCCCTAATTCCTGTTGAATGGGAACTCTGGGCATTTAGTTTCTGCAGGCAGATTCTATTCTGAGTAAGAATTTTTAGTGATAATGAGGCTCCAAGCCACGAAGGATTTAAAAAGTGATAACTAGCACATAGAACTGCACATGAAAACCAAGTAGAAACCAATGCAACCTTTGCTGCATGCTTCTATTTCTTCATGCTCATAATACAAAGGGATAATATTTGTATTCCTATCAATAATATCTTTGACCAATAACTTTAAAGAACTTCTGTTATTTGATTCCCCCCCATACACACATGAAAGTTAGATTTGATCTGTAGTAGGCAGACAAATGGAAAGAAGTAGAATTAGTGTGATGTGCAAAAATATTTTTTGTGGAATCTCACTTATTTAGGTTGAGGTTTTGAGAGGGCTTCATTGCTGGGACACTTTTGTAAGAAAAAACAAAACTCAACCCATGAATAAAACGTGTTGGAATAGCTTAATAGTTATTAAAATTGTATGTTTGTCTTTCAGATACCTTCTTGAACAGAGAGATGTTGAAATCAATGTCCGAGACAAATGGGACAGTACCCCTTTGTGAGTGCTTTGGCCTTGAGACACCCATACTGTTTGGTAACTTACACGGGGATTTAAGAAAAACTTAAGGTCTTTCAGTTTTTGCAGCATGTCTCTATCCTTTATATTTTTTTGAAAAGAAAATGCTTTTTGTTATAAGTATTTTAAATAATCGCTTCCAGATTATATGTATGAAGAATACTCCAGTATTTACCCCTGCAAAAATATTATGGGTAACAATAGAGTTTTTATCATTGCTTGATAAAGTTGAATAAGTTGCTAGAAAAATTTGAATTAGCCGGTAGCATGGAAACATTAATTCTCTTTTTCTAAAAAAAATATGTTTGGAGCTATATTATTTTTGAAGCAGAACTCGTTTTCTTAGCATGCTGCCTCAAATTTGTAAGTTTGGAATTTGCAGGAAACTTCTTCAGTCCTTGTTAAGTGTGGTTCTAGTTAGCCATTTGCCAAATAAGAGTTCCACTAAACTAGTGCTCATTTCTCTTGTCAAGTTGACCTATTGCTTCCTTAAAGATCTTCATCACAGAAAACAAAGCACATACCCTGTAAGCAGCTGTCTTTTGATTCCAAACAGAAAAACTGAGCATTACCACCTGGAGAAGTGGTGTATCTTAGCAAACATTTGGAGGGCAGTATATCATAAAAGTTGTGTTTGGGAGCTTTTATGCTATAGCATAGTCCATGACAGCATGTTAGTAAGGTGAGCTAAATTAAATGCCAGCTAGATTGTACAAGGCATAAAGTATGGCACACACTCTGTACAGTGAGAAAACAAACACCCACTAGCACAGGATTAATTTATTGGAATGTGAGTTTGATTGGTTTTGAAAATTGGGGGGGAAATCCGAACAGTTTTTCAGAAGGTGGTGAGGAAACAGATCATGTAAATTTATTCCTTAAACTTTGTTTTATCTTGATTCCGCAAGATGAGACTGCGAAAAGGGCTCTTATTGTAGAATGAATTATTCACGCAAAATTTGGTGGCAGTAACCTGGCTATTTTTCTAGAGTCAAGACAAGATATTTAAGTATACACAGTTCTTATGTTTAAATCTAAGGCCAAATACGTTTTCTCATAAGAAATTAATGCTTAAAATGTTTATTGTTTAATGTGATTTGTTCTTGCATAAAAGGAACATACCATTTATACTTTTTAAAAAATCAAATGTATCATTTTCTTGGTTTGTTTATTGGAGATGAGTTCTTTCTTTCCAACTGAGGGAATTTCAGATAATGCATTATCTTCCATTGTGTGACTATCATGTTATGCTATGTTTTTCCTCATAATTCAGTTACTAAATAAACTATATGAGTTTGGTCCTAAAATATGCAAAACTAATACCAAAAAGACCATATTATGATTTAATGTGTGAGCTCAGTGATACAATTAGTAAGAGTGCTTAGGAACCTAGATATGTATATTTATTAGCTACACTTGCATAACTCTAATGTTGAGTTTTATTGGGAATGTCATATTGGCTTAGTGGGTGTGGTGTAGCTTAGTGGGTGTGTGGCAGGGAAAGGATAGTGCAAAATCTCTGTCCCCTCCCTACTCTGGGGCCAACCAGAGGTGGTATTTGCCAGTTCTCTGAACTACTCAAAATTTCTGCTACCGGTTCTCCGAACTGCTCAAATGTTCCGCTACCAGTTCTCCAGTGAGTGCTTTATTGTGAGGATTAAACCTGTAGCTCTAAACTTACAACCATAATTGAACTTGGAATTAGGGTCATGTCATTGGAGTCATAAGTCGAAGCACTGATGTGACCAGAAGGAATTTTCCACCATGGTCTTTAAGTGAATGCACCACGGTCATTAAGGAAGCACCATGGTTTTAAAGAAAACCCATTCTTTTGAATGCACTTTTGTTTGGCCAGAGAATGAGTAAAAAACATCACAAATGATTTTTGAATTCACAATTGGACATAAAGCTGACCTGTTCAACATGCAGTCAGGTGATTGCAGGATGCACTGCACCACTCTTTACCACTGCTGGAAGTGCATTATGGGCTGTAAAATGCCCATTCTGTGGATGTTGTAACTTCGACTTAGCCCAGTAATTATGTGAAGATTCCTGTAACATCTTTTTTTAAAACAAGAATTTATTGATTTTATTGGGGTGGGTAAAAGGATAAGGAATGGTTTTACATCCATTTAGTTACGTCTTGTTTTTTGAGATAAAAAAGCATATTACACAATATGATTATAAATTTAAGGCTTGTTTTACATTATTTTTTAACTTTCAATTGACTAGCAGGAGGAAATTTCCTGCTCCAGCATTTTCAAAACAGTTACTAAAATATTTTCTTAACTCCCCAGTTGTCTAGTATATTATATCTGATCAATGTTCCCCCATATTATAGCTTTATCCACTCCATTGAAATCTGATAACAGTTGACTCATTATTTCCTTTAGATCCTCCCCCCCCTTCTTCAACCACATTTTGGAATCTCAGGTAGCAAGGCAGCCACTCCATCTCCATAGCTGCCATTGCATTTTTGAGATTCTGGTTTTCTTTTTGTAATTTTTCCACCCTTTTATCTATGTTCTCTGTTTTGTCTCCCATTTTTTCTATGTTCTGTTTATTTTCTGTGGTAGCTTGCTGCAAATTTTTTAATTCTTGTTTGAATTCTGCTTAATCCTTTTTATCTGTTCGCTCAGTCCACTTATGTCTTTTCTCATCACCTCAATTGCTTGCATTACAGCCTTAAGTGGTGGTTCGGTCTTTTCTTGTTGTAAAAAAGACGCTACAGAGCGTTGAGATGACCTGGAATAAGTCGATGAAGGGGCTGAGGCCGGTCCTCTTTTGGTCCCTTTTGAAGGCATCTTTTCAAATTTGGAGTCAGTTAATTGACACAGCAAACAAACCACCAGATTTTAAACTGAATTCCCAGTTATTCCAAGCATTTAAATGTGGACAGCACTGGAAAAGTCAAATATTGTTAGATATAATTCCATAAACCAGAGGAAGATCCAAAGTCAAATATCCTTTATTACAATTTTTTTTCCCTTCTTTCTGCAGTTTTGCCTCTCGGGGAAGTAAATCTTGCAGATGTTTAATTGTTGACTTTGAAACCAGGTTCTTAGGGAGAGCTATCTCTTTTTGCTGATAAATTCAAGGTTACTAACTTTGTTTACAGTTCTTTCTCCACTGAAGTCCGCGGAAGATGAGAGAAGGGCAAAAAAAAATAGTAGAATGGACTTTTTCTGGGGTGTCAGAGGCCCGCCATGCCTGCACCCTTCAGAGTCAGGGTGGGGGGGCACCGCCCAACCTGCTACAGATGGCAATTATACATTCTCCAAATTTATAATTTTTATATGTGCTCTTTAAAGAAAAATAAAGACAGTTCTCATAGCCATTTTCTCCCTTCCATTTAAAACACCACTTTTCTTTCCAGGGGAGCCGAATCCACTCCCCTAATTGCTTTTTAAGCAATCCACAACTGAAACACACCAACAGAGCCGGCAAGATGCTTGTAATATCTTAATGTGGTGGGGGAGACCTGGCTTGATGGTAGTACATTTAAAAGCAATTTGGGTGTCCTTACTCCTAGAAGGTTACAGGTTAGCCAGCAGTGTGATGCAGCTGCTTAAAAAAACATTTACTATTTTGGGTGCATTAATAAGAACATAAAGTCTAAATCATAGGAAATGATTTTTCCACTTTACTTTGCCCTAGTCAGACATCACTTGGAGTACTGTGTCTGGTCCTTAAGAAGGAAAAGGGGAACAAGTTCAAAGGAAGGATACCAGGATAGTGAAAGGCCAGAAAAGCAAGCCTACAAAGAATAGCTAAAGGATCTCAGTTTGTTTAGCTCCAACAGAGATTCAGAGGGAGATATTAGAAACATCTTCAAGTGCCTGATCTCACTGTTCTCTTTTGTAGATATTATGCTTGCCTTTGTGGACATGAAGAACTTGTGCAATATCTTCTAGCCAGTGGTAAGAAGACTGATATATTCTTCTAGAAGTAAATATATGTTGTCACTTTATGCCCTCTAGAACTGAAACTGTAAAGTCAGCTAATAATCTTGCTAAGATGAAAACTATCGTTCCTTTCAACTTGTTTCTAACACCAAAGAAAATCTTCTCCCCTTTCTGTTTATGGGTCTGAGGGTTTTTTTTAGAAGGTTGGAGAGTACTTGGTGAAATTTTTTGTTAACATAGTTTCTGTTCCATTTCATATTGATAAATCTAACAGGGTAAATTAGATTAGAGGAAGATCTAACAAGCTTTTCTAAAATTAGAGATAAAGGTATAAGAAATTTTACAATTAAAAAATTAGCTAACTGCATGTAGGCTAGCCTAGAAATGATATGTAACATAGCTGAGAATATTATTATAGTATACTCAACTCAATCTAATGACAAAATAATTTTTTTTATTGATTTTCTAAATATCTAATATTTTGTATGTAAATTGATTTTTCTCTATTATTTCAGCCAAATAGAGTAGCTTCATGCAATCTTTTAATATTTTGAGGACCTAAATTTGTCCACTAGAAGATTTGTTTTCATTTTATAATTTTATAATTCATGCTCAGTAAAAATGTACTTTCTCTAAAATATTGCTCCATAGTCTTAAATGAGCTCTTTAAGTGGATGATACTGGATGGGATTTGATTCTCTTTCATAAGTTTTTCTTTGGACTTAAAGATTGCAGTGATAGCTAAAATCTCTATAGACGTTATTTGGTTTCTGTCTGTCACCCTTCTAAAAACAGTACTGATAAAAATGTGTTATAGCATGTGATACATGTTTACATTATGTAAACTGATCTTCCCCTACAGGTGCAAAATGTGAAGCAAACACCTTTGATGGTGAACGTTGCTTATATGGAGCTCTGAATGATACTATTCGGCGAGTGTTGAAGGAATATAAGCAGATCACAGCAAAGTGCATGAAGAGGGATTACTATGATGCATTTCTTCAGCGGTAAAGAGATGTATTCTGATGTTGGCAAAAGAGTCATCTTCAGAAGGGGCTGTATCATTGTCTTCTATTTCTTATCATGCCTTCCCATAGCAGTAAAAGGGATGATTTTAAGTTAAGGCACTCTGTTACATAGAAGTACATTCTTCTCCCAAGCTGTCTGTTGCTCTTTAAAGAAGCCACACCTTTGCCCAGTATCTGCATAGACTCAGAAAAATATGTCTTTGAGCTGAAGAGACGATTTGTGCAATTACTGTGGAAGCCCAGGGACAAAGACAAGGCTTCTTTAAAGGCCTTTGGAGAGGATTAGTGCAGGATTTGATTGTCGGGAATTTAAGTGGTTAAGGAGATAGAGTGAATAAAAACACTAAAGTAGTGTTTAAAAATGTTATTTCTTCACACAGTTGTGACTGGTGTTATATCTTTAGAATTTATTATCCAGAGTAAAAACTAACAACGCTACAATAATAAAAATAAATAGGATTTATCAAATACAATATTAATAATGCTATTTTACAGCTCTAATATTTTTCTTTGGGGAGGAAGGAAAAGGTGGTGATGTATCCTCTCAGTGCATAGAAATGTCAAGTTGAATTATTCCACACTATTCTTGTTTAATCATGAAACAATTTTTGCCTCAATCTCCTTGCAGGCTTCTAGAACAGGGTTACCACAGTGACATTGTTTTTATTGTTCATGGGAAGTCTTTCTGTGCTCATCGATGTGTACTGGGTGCTCGAAGTGCATATTTTGCAGAAATGTTTGAGACCAAATGGAAGGGGAAGAATGTCATAGCACTGAAACATCCATTGGTAAGAAAGCCAAACTTTGTTTTTTTCCTGAATATTTTTACATTTGAGACTTTCTTGCCATTGGTGAAAAACAGATCCCAACAAATTTTATTGCAAAGTGATGGAATTATGGGTTACCACTAAGATCATGCTAACAGAAATATCACATATTTCCCCATTAATCTGCAGTGCAGGTGAATTCAAACTAAGTGGTACTGAAACTGAACCTCTGTTTTGTAATTTCTCTTCAATATTTTAAAATGAAAATGAGATCAGAAAGATGAACTCTCATGAACAGTCTAGATCAGATAAAACACTTATTAGAATTAAGGGAAACCAGTTTCCCAACTCATTTTTTCATGCAAAATGTTCAGCCTACAGCAAATGTTACTTGGGCGGTGAATGTGTCCTCCTTTAAGATGGCAAAAGTGTCAGGATAAGGAGTCTGCTTCTGCCGCCCTGTTGTATATTCCTAAATCTGACCCAACTGATTACATAATTTTTCAGTAGATGGCTTCTTGCCATTAAAATTTAAGTGCTGAAGGGAAGTTTTAAACTTGTTTGCTTATTTTTTTTTGTCCAGTCAACTCCCAGTGGCTCTGATCAAATTCAGAAAGTGAAAAAGTCTGTAAAAAGAAACAATGTTCATAAAACAGTGGCCACCCAGTAGAGCAAAGCTATCCTTAAGCATTCCCCTCAAAGAGGCCTATCTGTCCCATTTTAACTCAAGGCTGGGTGAAATTTAAAAATTGCTTGAATGTGGACAAAGTGGGAGCCATGTGGATTTCTGGAGTGATTGGGGAGGGAGCTGTTTTAACAGGCAGATCCAGCAACAGAGTAATCCTGCTTTTTAGGCTCCCCATAGATGACCTTGCCTAATTAATGGAATCTGAAGCAAGCCAACTGTCAAGAGTTTTCAGGGTGAGTGGACCCCAGAGGACGCATATGGTCCCTCAAATTGCTAGGCCCTGTGCCATGCAGAGCTTTGTATAACCAACAACATATTGAATTACAGCCAGAACCCAAGTAGTAAACACTGCATCCCTTGTAGTCAGGGGTGTTATAACCATTGTAGGACATAGTAATGAGACTTGCCAATATTGCAAATGAGTCTGCATTTTGCACCAGCTGTAGCTGCCCAATTCAGCCAACAGAATTCTAGGCCCTGTTTACTTTCTAGTTTAGGTCTCATTTATATTATTTCTTTCAAAAGTTTGTATATAACTCATTTGTTCCATATACAGATCAATCCAGCAGCCTTTAGTTCCCTTCTGCAATACCTCTATACAGGTAAATCTAATGTTTCTAACAATGGATTTTATTTCTTATTTGCAATAGATTCTACATAAATTTCCGGTTGATATTTCCTGTCAAAGTTTTAGATTTGTTGGAATTTCTTGAAAGATTCTGGGAATGAATAGATCATGGGTGGACATTGAATGGACATCATGAAACAAACAAAATGTTAAAAAGTTATATTTATGTAGTTATTTACCAAGCACATCTAAATTAAAGTAACCAAAATATTTTTAAAATCCCCAAGGCATGTGACAACTTTTGAACATCCCTAATGTTTGGAAATTGAATGTTTAAAATTTTTGACATGCCCTAGGACAGTAATGTTCTGATATTACTAAAGTGGTGTTCCAGTTTGCCATCATATATACATAATTAGTAATCACCAAAGTGAATGTGGTTAATATTTCCAGGAAGCTTTAAAAGGGGTTTTAAAGAGAGGTTTTTGTTTTTAAATAAGTTCCTCATACACCTGTGAAGTATTTACTGGTGACACCCTAGTAGCATAATTTTTGGTAGTTATAAAACTACCAAAGTCTATGATTTTCAATGGGGAAAAAACCAACAAGAAATATACAGGGTTAAAAGCAGTAAAAGAGTAGAATCCTCTTAGGCTTTATGCTAATAATATCATTTAGAAGATAGCTTTAGGATACCTCTATAACAGTGATGGCTAACCTTTTTGCCATCGCGTGCCAAAGTGGGGGGTGCCCGGGGGGTGTTGTGTGCCCGCGTGCCCATACCCATAATTCAATTTGTTCCACCCTCCCTAGAAAGGCTCTGGAGCCTGGGGAGAGTGAAAAACAGGCCTTCTCAACACCCCCAGGCCCTCCAGAGGCTGGAAACAGCCTCTTTCCCAACTTCTGGTTGGCTTGGAAGGCCTGAAAATCAGCTGGCCAGCACCCGCATATGCATCAGTGCTGAACTGGGGCAATGGTCACATGCCCATTGATATGGCTCCGTGTGCCACCTGTGGCACCTGTGCTATAGGTTCGCCATCACTGATCTAGATAGTCAACTATCATCCTCCAACAACACTGTCTGGACATGTGCTGACAGGAAGGACCAGAAGTACTACAGAACAGTGCTCCTAGGGGTCAAGCTATGATTTTTCACTAACATGTATTTCTCCAGCTACCTGTCTATACATGGAGCCCCAAAAGAAGTTCCGGATCCCCAGAGGAGTTGCTTCTCACTATAATTATCGCCAGCTCAGCCTTTGAGAACTCTTCTGCTACATCTCCAGCAGTTGCCTTTGATAAAAAAGATCAGACTGAGTGCAACATGGAAGGGATCTTGCATCAGAAAAGGTTAAATTATACTGGCTATGCTGGTTATTTTCTCCAAGATTTAGGAGAGGTTGAGCTTGTGTTGTTGAAGGTACCACTATCTAGTGTCCAGGTGAAACTGAGTTTGTCTCTGTCTGAACCAGGAAAGCCACTGGCATTTCCATCTTGTGAGAGTGCTTAGTTTTTCTTCGAACTCTTCTTGTTGTTAAGAAGCAGAGAACTGAGTGGTTCCTTCAAACCAGAAATGGATCTCCTGCTTCTACTTATGGTGCTGTCACTTGTGCTGACCCAGATAAGTTCTGCAAGGCTCAAAACCAAATGTCCCCCAACTTTGAAGCAACAGGACATAGGAAATCCATGGAACTTTTACAGGCCAGGTGACCATCTCGTTAGCGTATTTCTCACGGCAAGAAAATTTTCACTTCAGCCATTGCAATTCAGTGGGGCTCCATACACTTCTTTTCCACAGTAGGTCATTCGACGTACTCAAATTGCATCCTCTCCATTTGCATTTCTATCCCTCTTCTTCCTTTCTTCTTCATTCACTTATTTCTAGGTTGTAGGACACATCAAGGTTTTTGGATCGTTCTGATTTGTAGAGCTCTCCACTTTTCTTTTATCTTGTGGGAGACAATCAAATATCCTGTTTCCCTGAAAATAAGACCTCCCCGGATAATACAGTAAGCCTAATCGGGTTTTTTGAGAGCGTGCACTAAAATAAGCCCTCCCCTCCGAAAATAAGCTCTCCCCGAAAATAAGCCCTCCCAAAAAATATTTAACCGCAGGCACAGCCGGTTCCTGCCATTTCCTCTGGTTAGGGTTAGGGAGACAGAGCTAGAAATCAGGTAAGAGTGCAAGAGGAGCCCCGTCTTACCCCACACACCCCAAAATTATAAGTGCTCTTTGAAAATAAGGCTGAGCACGTATTTTGGGGTTCAAAAAATATAAGACAGGGTAGAAGAACAGGGAAGAAGAAACTATAAACGAACCCAAGAAACGAAGACACAGGATTCCAGAGGATCTTCTCCTCTTCTCACAGTCATCACCTCACCCCTTGAATACTAATTTTTCTTTCATGTAGTTATCAAAAGAACTAGACTAGATGACCTACAGGGTACCTTCCAACTCTGTTAATCTGTAAACTATCTGAGTGTTGCACTTATCTCAGCCATCCCAAATTAAATATAAGAATGACTTGTTTCTAGAATTGCTTCATTTATTAAACCATATTCTTGATTATATGGTGGCTCTACTAATGACTTGTTGAATCCTGGTTATTTTGACAAATGAAAGTCGGCACAAATAGCAATCGCCTTGTGATTCTTAATGTTGGTGGAAGATGATCTCCATCCCATCTTCTCACACATAAAAATTAAATGGTGATGAGTAAATATCATTTGCCTCTGATTTTGGATCATAAGGCTGAACAGGTTTCTGGAGACAAAAAGGAATATATGAGAAAAATGATGATGATGATGATGATGATGATGATGATGATGATGATGATGATGATGATGATGATGATGATGATGAT